>VZTO01005443.1:257269-307591 GCA_013400615.1 Syrrhaptes paradoxus | reverse complement strand
AGGTGCTGGAGCAGGTCCAGAGCTGTAAAGACCAAAATCCTCAGAGGGTGAGGGATTCTCAGGTTTTGTTCAGCTGCATTGCTTTGTGGCAGAACAACAATAACATGCCCTTTAGACAAATCACATATACAGAGAGCAAACTTTTCTTGACTGCTGATGCTTCTTATTTTCTGAATGTTCTTTTCAATCTATTTCAAATTATACTTACCTGATTTTAATACAAAATACAGGTTTACATGGGGTTTTTTTTTCCTCAGTTTTTCACATTCCTATGCAAGTTAGGAGAGATGCTGTGTTATCTCATGGTCAGGTCCAGACTTTACCTACTTGACTGTAGAACTGGCTCATTGCCTGAGGCTCCTTCTACTCGGCAGGGAGAGACAGGCACATTCAGGTGGATAATCAGCTAAGATAAATAACTTTCTGGAGGTAGGTGTAGCTTTTCTTTGATTATAGAGGAAATCTGCGATAACGTGGCTGTTGACTTTAGATGTCTTGGTAAAGTACTCAAATTTCATTAGAATTAATCTAGACCCTTTGAAGTTACATGATCATTAATATTAGACCTGAACTCCTGCTTTAATGTTCCTCTTCCCTTTTGCTATGGACCAAGTGGGGGTTGAGAATGGTATATTTGTTGAATTGGCCAGTAGATATAATGCAGAGTTGGTTTCATCTGTGCTAGGAAATGCAGATTTGGCATGAAGCTGACCAGCACAAGGGTAACTTACTAATGGTTTTGAAGAAATCTGAGTTAGTGTGTGTATACCAGTGCTTTATATGTGGTGCTGTTTTGGGTATGGTCCAGGGAGTGTGAATGCCAGGTTTTCTGTACTGATGGAACAGTAGGGCTTAGCAGAGATTGAAACTGATGTTGCATCTCCCATCAATCATCAGATACACATGTGCAGTAAATACCCAACCATCACATGAGACAGCTAAAAAATAAAAGGGAAATATTTGAGGTTAAGGAGGAACAGTCTTCAATCCTCTTGTTTACTTCTGCAGCCTTTGGAGCTTGTTAGTGCATAATTTTTCTCTCAGGCTCACTTGCTTTAGCTTATGACAGGCAGAAAAGTAATTTTGTTTTGAATAAGAGAAAAATCCCCTTAAAACTTTTTTGTTATCACATACAGTTCATAAAGAGCAAAGGGGAAGCAGCTGCTTCCAATGAAGAACATTCTCTGTGGAGAGGATGGATGGAGGACAAATGTGAAAGTTCAGTGCGAATGCTACTGAGAATCCTGAATTAAATCCATATATCATTAAAAATTGAACCAAACATGCTACTTGGACTTTGCATTCTTGAATGCTATAGAAGATGTTACTTGTGAATAGGAGAGAGCAGTGTCTGAAACGTCTCCAGGTCTTTTTAGGTTAGTATTAGTTGCTTCCACTACAGGGAGGCAGCAATGGTTTTGCTTGAGGACAGGATTTCCCAGTATGGTACATAATTGCAATATGAATTAGTGAGCTCTAGTTATTAGTACTAAATCTGCTTAGATTAAGCTAAATCTGTTACAAACACCACAGGCAGGCCCTTGAGCTGGTATAATATAAATGAATAGGATTTCAGAACCTTACCAGTTAGGGTTTAGAGTCTCGCTGCAATAGTGTATAAAAGCCTTTTCAGGTGGATCTTAAAGTAAAGGGGCTTTAGGATCCAGGCAGGGGATGCTGCTTTTTTCCTGAGCTGCAGAGCTTATTATCTTCCTTTGAGAAAGAAGGAGAGGAGGGGAAGCACACGAAGGGAAAGCTGGATCTGAGCGTGCACGTTTTTACAGCTTTGTCCTGTGGTCACTGTGGGAGCTGGAGTACCTGCAGCGATCAGGCTGGATCAGCTCCAGGTGTCCACTATAGCTGTGCTGGAGGAGACAAAGCAGCTTTTGTGTCACCTGCCTGCTCCCTGTGCTCCAGGGTGACGCGGGGGCTGGTGCGCTGCTCCCTTCAGTGCCAGCTGCAGCTCAGTGTTTATTCCAGGCTCTGTGTACCGGGACCCTCTGTGAACCCTGGGAGCAAGGGACAGCCAAGGGACGCTGTTCCCTGTTGTGTGGCGCTGTGTCCTGGCTCGGTGTCCCTGCCCTGCTGCCGGCGGGGAGCAGACCCGGATAGCCCTTCCTTTCCACTCGCACGCATGCCGGGAGGGCCCGTCCGCAGGGTGCTGTTCCTGCTGCCTTGAAAGCCCACCTCTACCCCCGCCGCAGGGGTCTGCGTGCAACTGTCAGCCCTGTAACTGAGCTATCTTTTACGGCAAAAAATAGGTCAATGTCTTTAGCATTTTTTTTATTTTGCTCTTGCTGGAGGCAGCAGCTGCTCTCTCCTGGTGGTGGGGAAGGGCCTCTTTAGTCTTGTGTGGCCTTGACACCTTTCTTTTAAAATCATAGTCCCTTTCTAAGTAACACAAAAGCTCTCTTAGGAGACCTCATTTGTTTACCTTTTTCATGCGGCATTATCCCTTAGCATGATCGCATATGAGCCTCGAGTTTTTCAGACCAGTTATTTTGAAGATGACCTTATTTCCTCTCTGAAATATTTGTTGTTGATTAGATCTCTCTTCAGGCATAAATTAGACTTGTTAGCCAGAGTGCCAGAAGATATATCAGCACCTTCTTCACCCTCATCTATATATTGTTCCTCTTTTGCACCACTGTGAACCTCCCTTTGCAGTCCACACGAGTAGTTGGAGGCAGCCTGAGATTTGTCAATATCAAAAGCATCTGGCCCCCTAGATTGTACCAGCTGGTGCTACTGGAAGTGTGTCGCGGGAGCATGTGTCCATTGGTCACTGGTAGGCTCATCGTTCTAATGCTGTGACTGTCCCTAACAATTCACATTTTGTTCATTTTAGCTTCTCATTCCTAAGGGATTACATTGGTCTTTGTTCATCAGTGTCCCTTCTGTAGAGAGCTGTATCCAAACAAATATGTCAATTCATTGGTTGACTTCTGAACTTTTTTCCTAATGTGTGTTGAATGTGTTAAAGGAAAACTCCTCTCTTTTCCTCCTACGCATCCGTACAGGCTTGAATCCTGTGAAACAGAGTCGTCCTTAGAAGCACACTGTTTTTGCAAACCCTGACACCTCTGCTTTCCTAGGATGCCTGAAGGGGAAGATGGTTGAGAGGAAGACCTTCTAACAGGGCATCGTTGCACTGTGCTTAGTCAGTAATACAGCAAGCATGATATTGTATTGGTAACACCCAAAACATGTGCTCTCCCAAAGATTGTTTCAAGAGTTGGGTTAATGTTCGTGTACCAGTATCTCATTTATGTAGAACATTTAATGCTGGTTTAATGTCAAATCATAGTGTAGCACGATGTAAAGTTTATCACCTTTTAGATGTTGATGCAAAAAGCCAGAATTATTTCAGGTTCACACCGTTTAAAAATATCCTTTAAAGAAGGATAGTTGTGTGCAGGTGCTCTGACAGTACAGCTAAGAGTACTGCCCTGCCATGGTCTGTCTATGATAGATAAAATATATTCTCAATTAGTACAACTGGTTGAAGCACTGTTTTAAAAAACTTGATTCTCTTCCCAGGGCTATGCGTGTGTATGTCCAACAGCATAATTTTTAAGTTTGAGTTTTAGTGCATGACTTGAACCACGCTTGTAAGAAGTTTGGAGGGGTAGGAATGAGGAGGACATACTATTTTATGCAGCAGGGGTGGCCTGCAGTCCAGACGGGTGACTGCAATGGCAAATACCAGAATTTTTTTGGTTTAGTATACCCTGTGTGAACCAATGGGCTGTAGGAGGTGGGAATATGGAGCAGCCTTGTAAAGTACATCTTCTCCTTGTAGAAACAGGGACTGAGACAACACTATTTTCTGTATGATGGGACTATTCATCTTTCTTCTTCTTTGGGATCTTTGCCAAATTAGCAGCAATCTTTCTCTTAAGTTTGTGTAAAAACTCTGCTACTGTTGTGAAGGGGTTATTTTTCAGTTTGCTTTTTTTATCTCTATCTTCCTGTGCCCAGAGAATGAGAGGCATTTGGTTCTTGTGTCTTGTCGTCCCTATTGGTGGCCATTGTGGTTTGTAACAGCGGATTGTAGACACGGTGGGAAATATGCCCGATTTTTACAAAACAGTATTGTATACATTTTAAATGTATTTGCTCTTCTGCTTATGTCTTCGTTATTGGAAGTTTGTGGAGTGGGGACTAAGGAGTGTATTTTAATCTTGTCAAGAAAAAACAAATTGAAAATAGGGGAATATATGTAAAAATAAAATATGAATAGAGGAATAATGACAGCACAAAGGTTTTAATATTTAATTTACTTCCTTATAAATGATATGAAATTCTGAATTAAGAAAAAGCTCTTTGGGAAGCTTAAAAGGGGTTTAGTTCTTGACCTGAAAAAGCCCTTAATTCTAAGCATATGCAGTATGTTGCATTGAGCTTGAATTTTCTGGTGGGGTTAGTTTATCCAATCTACTCCAGTAGTTTCATTCTAAAAATGAAAAATTTCATTAGAAATTTCTTAAGGTCAATTCTGAATGTGACATTGAGAAAAAGCACATGTCCCTTCCAATTTCTTTTATCTAACTATTTATTCCAAATCTTCAGCAGGTATTATTGTGGACCCTTAGCTTTATTTCTGGTTTTCTCATCAGAATTAGGGTTTCATTGTGCTCATTGCTGTGGATATATCCCAAGGAGCATGTTCCCAAGTGGAGCTCTTCCACTGTACTACAGAAGCAAATGAGTTGGATTTTACCTTGTTTTAAAATTAATCCTCTGAATATCCTACTCACTAATAGTTCTTTTTGCAGCATTGATAATTGTGTCTTTTTGGTTTTGTAGGCTGGGCAATGACGACAACCAGTTTGAGATCAGCATGGCCAACAGCGGATGCGAGGTGCATCGCTTTGACCCCAGTATCAAGTCAGCACACATTCAGGAGGGTCGGCACCTCTGGTATCATCGCCTGTCCATTGACTGGAGGGATCCCAATCCGGCCATTGCTGCTCATAAACTTCACAGCAACACGAAGAAGCTGGGCACAATATTGAATGAATTCGGACATCAGAAGGTAAGGACTCGGGGGTTAGGTTTCTGAGTACAGTATCGGGTGTTGGGAAAGCTGCAGAACTTCCTCCTTGCTGTCTCAGGAACTCAGGCAGTTTCCAAGGTTATCTCCTAACAATGGGTCTGTCCTCAGCAACTGTTGTAATGCATTTCTTGTAGGGGTGCCTTGTCTGTCTTGCTTTTTCTGTGTGCTTATAACAGCTGCTTTGATTTTAAATCACTAACCACATATGAAATATTTTCCTCCAACTCTCTTCCTTTTCCCTGCAACTACCTGGTGACATTGGGTGCTGGTATTTTCAGTCCTGTGGAAGTTCTGATGATTGCCTGAGTATGACCAATAAACTACTCATGCAGCCAAGTTTTTTAAGAGAAAGAAAAATATTTGCAACAATAATTAGAAGAGAAGAGGTAATGGATGTGTTGTTTACTTTTTGAAGGTCACTGATCCTAATTACAGTCATCAGCAACAAAAACATCCTGTTTTGAAATTGGCAGCAATCTGTGGGGTTTTTTAACATTTCCCAGTTTGTTTTTAAGGAACTGTAGACATCAGAAATCTTCAAGTCTCAAATAACTGTTGCCAGAATACATTTGAAGAAGTTCCTTAGGTTGCTTTTAAGAGAGTTTTTCCTTCAGCAGATATACAAGCATGAATTCAAATGCTAATATGCTTCATTGCCTGCAGCTAGTTCTGCTTGTCTTTGTTTTTTTAAGAAACAGGCAGCCTGAGCTAAGGGGGAGCTTTTCTTTAAGATTTACAAAGCAAGCAGTATGGTGTTTGTTTGGTTTGTTATTATAAAATGCAAGATGTCCTTTTCAGTTCATTCTTGCTTTTCTTTAATATTTTCTTTTAGTTCAGCTCTCCTGAGTGGACCCTTTTGAAGATGGGAGCAGGAAGAAAGAGCTTTTTCCCACTTCTTAGTCATACTGTAGCTATATTAGGCTGTGCATTAGTGAAACATCTGGGGAGAAAGAGAGATGGCTTTCCTTTGACATGTGACTTACATTGATTGTTTTGATTTTAGAAGAATTAGTCACTTAGCAAATTATTAGCGACCTAATACAGAAAAAGCCTCTGAGTCTTGTGATATACTAGACCTGCTGAGGACAGTCAGTTCTCAGGTTATCGTGGTAGGATGGAGTGAATGAGAAGTGTGTAGCTATGAATTCTGATATATAGCTTTCTGGGCAAAAGTTATTTTACATGAAAGCAGCTGGCTGGAGGGCAGCCAAGGAACATAATGCACATGTACCACGTGCCGTCAGGCTTTTCTCTAGCTGTAATACACACAGCATAGGATTTGGTGAAGTGTGTTGACACATTATGAGCAGTGTATACAGCCTCTTGCTCTGTTAGCATTCACGTAGCTCTCCTGTGCAAAACTGTGGCATTACTGAAGTCAGGAGCTGACTTTCTCCTGTGAGGAAGAAGCTGTTGTACACTCTGCAATCCTCTTTTACTTCTGATTTGTGAAATACCTGAATGGGCTGACTCTCCTCACATTTTTCAGCTTAGTTTTTCTTTAATTTGTAAGGCAGCCTGAGAAGTTTTATGTTGCATAAAGGCACCAATAAGCTCCAATTTGTGAAGAGAACATCAGAGTAAATACTGTAACGTTCAGGTTTTCATTCATGGTGAATGTGAGTGGAGCATTCCCTTGACTTAATAAGTAAGTTAATTCAAAACAGTTTCACAGAATATTTTCCAAAACACTTTTTTTCAATTAGAAGGTTAAAACATGCTCTTCATCCCATTCTTTTTCATTTTAAAAATCCTGCCGCCTACCCTCAAAGTCGTTCCGTTCCCACTTCAAGGCAGGAATTCCAGGCAGCTGCATTTGAAGTTAATGCCTCGCTTTTTCCTTGCTTTTATTCTTCAAGATATGGGACTTGATCCAAGACCCTCCAAGTGATTGAGAGTATTTCTACTGACGTCAGAGACTCGGGATTGGGCTGATGAAGAGAGGACAGACAAGGCCTCCTGGAGTTCTTGTTGTTGTAGACTAGAAAAGAAAACAGGCGGTTTGGGGATTTTGTGTGCAAGGGGATCAAAGAACTTGTATGGGTTCATTTACGCTCTGGCTCGGATAAGAGTGCACCTGCTATTCTGCAGTCAGTGCTGGGACCTCATCCACAGAAAAGGAGACCCATCCAGATATTATGGCAAGAAATACGAACACGTTGGTGGTGTTAGAGTATGTTTGAGGAAGGATTAAAAGAACTTGATCTTTTGAGGACTGTTATGCCGCATAGCCGGTTCATTTCTCCAGGGAGTGTAAATAGCCTGGAGGTAGAGGACTTACCTAGTACCATATTGTGGTGAGACTGACAAAGGAAACGTAGTCAGAGTATTTTGGGGAACTGTTAGAATGTGAAATCTTTTAATCCTTGAAACAACCTCTAAAGGATGTCATGAGGGTCCTATTTCCTGGTATGCAAATCTAAACTGAAAATTTATTGGTGTATCTTCTGAGAAGAGCAGTATTTTATCAGCCACAGGAAAGGATAAAGATGTAAAAACTGATCTTGCTCATCTCCACTCTCAACCCCCCCCACCCCATTTTTTTGCTGAACATGCACACTCTGTAGTGCACTGCTGATGAACAGTAGAAAAAAGGGAGAAAGCCACTGAATGTGCAAGATTTTCTTTCTTATTGCAGTGGAGTTAAACTTTGTGAAAGCTTTCTCTTTCATGTTCTCTGCCTACTGGGGTAAGGAAGCTACAGTGCTGGTGTTCTCCATGGATTAGTGAGAGCTGAATGGGGAGCTTCCTTCCTACAGAGTCACGGAATGATTCAAATCAGGAGGGATTTTGAGAGGCCTGTAGTTTAATCCCCTGCCCAAAGCACAGGCAGCTGTGAAGTCAAACCAGGTTATTCAAGGCTTTATCCACTCTGGTCTTGAAAACCACCAAGTTTTCTCCAAAATGGAGACTGCACAACTTCTCTGGGCCAGCTGTTGTCCTGTTTGACTGTCCTCATGGTGAAAAAGTTTGTCCTTATATCCAGTGTGAAAGCCCCCGATTTCAGTTTATGCCTGTTGTCTCTTGTCCTCCTTCTATGCCCTGCTGAAGAGCCTGTCTACATCTTCTTGATTACCTCTTTGTAGGGTCTGCTGGCTGATGTTAGCCCCCCTCCCACAAAGCCATCTTCTGCCTAGGTTCAACAAGTCCCGTTCCCCCAGTCTCCCCTTGCAGTCCCCAACCATCCTGATGGCTCCCAGCTGAACTCACCTCAGTTCGTGTTGTACGTCTTGTGTTGTGGGGACCAAAACTGGATGTAGTATCTAGATGCACTCTCACATGTGCTGAGTACAGAGAGATAATCACATCCCTTGGTCTACAGGCCATGCTCCTACTGATGCATCCTAGGATGCTGTTGGCTTTCGTTGCACCATAACCCCCAGGACCTTTCTCCAGAACTACTCCCCAGCCAGGCAGGCAGTCCCCAGCTTGTGTCATTGCAGGAGGTCCTTCCTCCCCAGGTGCAGGACTTGGCATTTTTCCTTGTTAAATTTAATCGGATTCCTGTTGGCCCATCCCTCCAGCCTGTCTGTGTCCCACTGGATGGCAGCTCTGCCCTTGTGTGTGTATTGGTGGGTCCCTCCAATTTGGTGCCATCAACAAACATAGCAAGCATGTCATCTAACAGCTCCTCTGGGTAACTGATAAAGCTGGATGAATCCAGTACGGACCCTGTGGCACTCCAGTTGTAACTGACCTCCAGATAGAGTACAGTGCATGAACCACTGCCTGCTGGCCCGACCATCCAGCTGGTTTCCTAATTACGTAGTTGTCTGTTCATCTAGAGTGTATCATCCTGACTTGGAGACAAGGCTACAGTAGGAGACAGTGTCAAAGATACATCCCAGTGCTCTTCTAGACTGCTCACAGCCAGTTCCATCGTCTTGCAAGGGGATCATCAGTCTGAATTTCAGTTACAAAGGAGACAATTCAGCTGTCTAAATAAACCATTCACCTAGTCCCAGCATAGATTTGTGTTATGTATAGTATCAGTGTCCTCCTCAGCAGGTTGCTGTATTCCATGTAGTGCAGATTTTAGTATGCAATACAACTATTAAGGGGAAGACTGTACTCCCCCCACCCCCTCCACTCCAACATTTCACCCACTGCAAAAAGACCTAACCCTTAACCAGAAATTCAAACCAAGCTCCTACATGTGTTCTGTATTCCAAAGGTTATGCTATAAAACAGAATTTAAAACCTTTGACAGAAAGGCCCCGAGCAGTGGAAGCAAGCAAGAGTTCATTCTGTCCTGGATGGGCATGCATGATGAAATTCTGAGTGTTCACATGTGCCAACTCTTCCTTCAGTAGTAGTTTCCCTCTTTCCGGAGCTCTGTAGAAAAATCTCGTGTGATACCATCAGGAAATGCTATGGACTTGCATTCTTTGGCAGTATAGCTCAGAAATGGATGAGTTGGTTTATTGGAAAACAAATTAAGCTGGAAAGGAGAATTTGAGAATGTGAACTAAAACTCTTATTTAATCAGGAAGTGCTCATAGGTGTAACTTTCAGGGGACAGCAGAATTGTGTTCAATTCCTGCTGTTCAAATAATCTTGAATAAATTGTATAAGAGACCAAACCATGTCATTGTTTATTATGAAAAGAAACACAAAGCAATCTTTAAGTCCTGATTTTGGTTGGAAAGCTATAATTTACAGTGGCTCTCTATGAAGATTTTTTTTTTTTTTGTGACAGCCTGGCTAACAAGTGTCTGCTTCATTTTATTGAATGGGCTTTGATTTAGGGTTTCAAGAGGGAAAACCACCTCTCGTTCACCTGCTATTTAGTACTCAACACAACTTCGAAACACTACACCCTGAAGCCATTTTGATTAATAGCCTCATCTCCTCCTCGGCAAGTAATTTATCACTTGCTCCTCTCCTAAAGCAAATGCTATAGAGTCTATTTCCTTTTTACTTTCAGTTTTGCAAAGACTAGTGTGAAAGAGCAAAGATTACAGCAAATCGATTTACCATTTTGGTTTAAAATTGCCTCTGTTGGCATACACAAATAAATATAAACCAGAAGCCTTGGGCAAACTGTATAACAGTTTTGATATTTGGTTAACAAAACAAAAAATTAACTCGCCAGGTTGGGAAAAGTCCACGTTCAAATTTTGGAGCAACCAAATCCAGGCAATTACTCTACTATGTGCACCTCCGGACTGCAGGGGCCCCAATAGACTTTTGAATTCTTGACTCTACTTGGACAAAATAATTTAACTTTTTTTGTTCCTTGCAAAAGTAGACTTAAGTATTGCCCAGGGAGCCTGGGGGTTAGTTAGTCTAAGGGGCTGCCGTGCCCATGTTCAATGTGTGGGTGCCACTGGTGTTTGTAAACTCAGCTCAGCTGCCGTCTTAACTCACAGAAGGTCCTTAGCGTCTGCTGATGAGCACCTCTAGTTTGGTCTGTGTCCTGATGTGGAAGCTTGAGCTGGGCATGAGAAGCCAGGACTCAGAAGCCTGGGAGGTCTTGCAGGGAGGTGAGTCCTTGTCTCTGTTGCTGCTGCAGTCAGGGAACAGCCCCTTCACCATGCTGGAGCTGGAGGCACAAGTTTAGATCTGCACTCTGCTCCATTTGGCTTAGCATCAGACCAAATGAGACCAGATCTCTTGAATCGCTGCATCATACAAATCCTTAAGTAAATGTTTGGAGTTCTGCCTTGAAAGGGCCTAATTTTTTCGTTGCTTTATTATGCTTATTTGGGGCTTTTCCAGAGTCTCAATTCTAGAAGGAAAAAACCCACCCTTCGTCTGATTTTTTTTTTTTTTTAGCCTCATTATTTTCACATTCAAGTTTTCTTGTGTAATCACTGGTCTATAGGCTTAAGTGGCCCTTTTCCTGCAGCTGTTATTTACCATCCAGATATAGTTGTGAAGAACAGCCTTTGCTTTGGTTATCATACTGGTCTCTCTAATTCTTCTCCAACATGAGAGATCCCGTATTTCCCATAACATCTTGTTAGTGTTGTGCTGCCTTTCCTGCAGCTGGAGCATCAGTAGTGTTCAGAAGCCGCAGTGGGGTCTTTGTCAAGGCTCAGGCTGTGACTGCCTTATTCCCCTTCCTGCCCTGGAAATGTCTGCACGGCTGCTGCTTGTCATCTCGTTTGCTTTTATGTGGACACAGCAGACTGTCTCTTTGCTATATCAGTTTCTGCATGGCACAGTAGTGTTTTGTCCCAGAGCACTGATTTTTCTTAAAGAGCAAAGGGCTGGTCCTGGCCTATTTGTCGTAGGAGTAACTCTGCACAGTGAAGTCCGACGTTAGCACTTGACCCTTTTGCACCAGGCAGATGTAATACTATAGCTGTAAGAGATTATAGTCTAAATAAATGACCTGCCAGGGGATGGAGAAGCATGGAACTCCCCTCCATTAGCTTAAATTTCTACATTTGAGATAGCTGTTGAGGTCCTCATAAACTCCAGGGAAACCGTTAAGTTGCAGTTCATCTCCTGGAAGGGCAGATGGTTAAAACAGGCTGGATGATGTGACCTGCACATACCAAATTGACCTTCAGATGTTCGTGTTCTTCTCTGTGGTCTATAAATGGAGCTTGGACAACTGGTTTGGGTGTAGAGGTCTAAGGCTGGGTGAGGTGCATCCCATCCTGAGCGACTTCTCCACAGACTCATCTCTGTGCTCAGGATCTGTCTGTGCGAGATGCTGTCTAGGCTCAGCATCTGTCTGACAAGTCCCAAGATCAGAACTTCAGAGTTCCACAAACCTATCTCATGTCCCTGATTTCCATGCTGGTTGTGCTGAAAGGAAGAGCGCAGAAAATAGTAACATTGGGCAAGCTAGCCAGAAAATGTAAAGGTTTTTGTTTTAAGTCAATCCATTAGAGCAAAAGCTCTGAGCGCCGGACAGCATGTTATTCTACAATGAGCATCTGCCTCTAGTTCTGTAATTTGATTTATGAGTTCTTGCAAGAGTTATTGCCTGTAACACATGCATTCAGTCCCTTTGAGGTTATGTTTGTGCATGCTGGGCCAAATGCATTCTGTGTGTAACGCAACCAATTTCCTTGGCGTTACAGCAAGGCTGCAGTTTGAGCACTAGCTGTTGCTGCGTGTGAACCTTTTGTTTGGGGTCGCATCCGTAAGCTGGTGAATTTTACTCCAGTTGCTGAAAAAGGGCAATCAAACTGGTGCAGATGCTTCCAGCTGCAGTTGGAAATGCTTTCTGTAACCTTGTAACAGCTGTCTCTGAGTAATCTACAAGTTCTTAACACACTGTGTTTCTTTCCTGGATGTATATATTTTTTCATTGTAGTGATAATGAAATCAAGGTGGTTAATTGCTTTCTATTTGCTTAGTCAGCTGGGGCTGCTGCTGGGTAGAGTATTTTAATTGTAACTAGATTGAAGAGTTTGGCTGTGAGGAGAAAGGGCTTGACAACCTGATGTTTCTGGAAGCAAAGATATTTGGACAGTGATTTACTGCTCACCACCTCTTCCCCTCTGTGCCATATGCAAGGAATGCCTCATGCATGGTTTTCTGTTAGTCCCTTACATCTCCTTTAATCTCATTTAAATTCTCTCCACCAGGAGCAGTTCTCAAGATACTGTTAAGAATAGTGGTGTTTCTGGGGAGTGACCTGAAGGTGCTGTTTAATATGCAATTGTCAGTCATGGAGCAAAGTTCTTTTTAATGATACTGTTGGGCTGAATGTGGTGTGATCCATTCTCTTCCCCTAGGAAAAGGGCTAGTGCGATGCCTGAATTGTAATGAAAGGATTTCACTGTTGAAACAGAAATTATGCAGGTCATCTTTGAGGGAAAAAAAAAAAAAAAAAGTACTTTCAAAGCATATTACTGTCTGCTAAAAATTAGAAAAGAAGGAGGATTTTGGGGGGGATTTTATTTTATTTTTTGTTGCCTTTGTTGTTGTGGTTAAGACCCTTCAGAAAAAAATCAGGTATTAAAAATCTGCTTTCCCTCAGCTTTCTAGAGGGCTGCACAAGCTGTGTTCAATTCCCAGCACAGTTCAGTGCACTAATATGCCATTCCACCTTCTTTTCAACAGCAACAGCAGCATCATAACCACTATTCCAATGTCAAACAGTTGCATTTGGGAGGTACGGCACTTGCTCCAGGCACCGTGAAGTCATCATTGGTATGCTGCTGCTGTAGGAAGCCAGTCACTCCTGGTTCCCTCTTCCCACCCAAACTGGATTTGGCAGGAGCCTGGGGAACCTGCCCTGCTTCACAAGGTAGTACCAGATGCAGGGCACCTGCTGAGCTCAGACCTCATGCTCCCCAGCTCCTGCTTAAGCCATTGCACCGCCTTAAGCACAGTGATGTGAATCTGTACAGCCTTAATTCAGTTAAGGTGCTGAGTATCTGCTCAGGGTGGTGGTCCATGACATAACACTGGTTTTATGAGAATTGAGAGTAACCCCTTTTCCATAAATACCCTGGTCTTTCTCCACTACCCATCTTTCTCACAGTTTCCAGCGGATAATTGACATCAGCAAGTTCTTTAGATACATGTCCTATCCAGAGCACTTAGGAGCTCTCTCAAAAAATGTAATTCTTTTTTCCCCGACATTTATTCCTAGTAGCTCATCCCTCCTTCCTGTCACTGTCTGCAAATTCTTGTCATTGGAATGGGCCATCTCTTGTTTGAATACTTTCACCTTAGTGACTGGATCCTTTCTGGTCTCATTTTTGATCTGACAGCAATTTAAGATATCCCTCCATTCTTTGAAATCCAGAATTCAAAGCCACAGCAGCTCTCCTTTCCTCTCCCCACTGCCCATCCCAGATGAAAGGTAATAGTTGTGCAAGTGTTCCTTATTCATGTTTTCAAGAGCGTGCTGCTTTCTTCCTGCTGCCATTGCAAGCAGACAGCAGGGTGGACAGAGAAACAGTGGAGCAGAAGAGAGGCAGGTTGACACCTTTGACCAGAAATAGTTGAAACGAATAGATCCCCATGAAGGGATGCATTCGTACAGGACTTCATTGCACTGGCTACTGCAGATGGGAACCAGGTCCTCCACCAGATTTCACTACAGCTACTCAGTTATTCCGAGGCTGCATGCTCTTGACCTGCAAGAGATGTTCTTTAAGGTGTGGTGAAAGTTTTTTTTGAAGATGGGACCCTGAGCCCTCTCTTCAATTACTCACATTTTTAAGGCCCCCATGGGTACAATAGCAGATCTTGCAGACAAAATGCTGTTTACTATGCACAAACATTTTACAGTAGCCTAAGCCCTGTGTCCCTTGGATGTGCTTACACTTGCAGGTCTTGCTCCTTGGGGATTTGGGATAAATTGCTGCTTCCAGGCCAACTGCCCCCTTGTCCCCTCATAATGCTTTTGTCATAGTGCTGCTGGCTTTCACCTTTAGCAGGACCCAGGTAATGTGGCCTTATTTAAGCACAGAGCTGGGTCCCTCTGCCCTTGCTTAGTGCTGGGGCAGCACAGACAGACTGCAAATGTTTGTTCCCCTTTAATGAAGAGACTTGAGGGTCCAGCATACAGCATTTCTTCCTTTGAGTAAACATCCGTTCCCACAGGCATCCAGCAGCATCCAGCAGCGTCTGGCAGAGAGGATCAAAAGAATGGAAATGAAAGGATTTTCCCCCTGTGCGGGGGGAGCGGGCAGCGCGGGCAGCAGAACATCTCCGGTGAGATTAGATGGCTGAATGGTTTGCAAAGGAGCTCGTGCACTCAGCCAGGGCTGCACGCGCAGCAACTGCACTTCCCAGCTGGGCTGCGGGCTGCTGGGGGAATAAATGCAATGTTGAAAACATCTGTTTGCAGCTTGGGCTTTGGTGGGCAGAGCTCTTGCTGATAAATAATTTAAGATCAGGGTTTCTGTAGCTCCCTTGTGGGATTTTTCCCACTCAGGCAATCTAGCCATTGGATTGAGGGACCTGGTGAGGGGATGTTGATTTCTTCTTGTTCTGTATGACAGAAATGCTGTGCAAACTGGAAAAGGTAACACTGTGCAAGTGGGAGATGGGGCACAGTGTTTCTGAGCAGAGATGCACTCTTGCGAGGTGCTGCCACTCTGAGCAGACGAGGAGGTCACTGTTTGGGGGCTCATGTCCTCACGGTGCCTCTTCACCCCATTTCCTCTGAGGAAGCATCATTTTGAGTCCTCAGCTAACAGTGAGGTTCGTGTTGCCTGCTCTGGAAACTGGTCTCAGTTTATAAAGATGGGGAACCATGATCTTTGATGCTCAGGATTTCTGTGAGGGGAGGGTCCTCTCCCTCAGCATTGTCTGTGTGTAGTGCTGGCCTGCCACATGCTTAGGGCTTGTAGATCCTCTTCTCTGGGTCACTGTACAGGAACCTTGGTCTTACTGGGTAGCAAGCTAGACAAGATGTTAAGCACAATACCTCTGGCTTTAAGGTCATTATAGCGTAATGCTAGCTAAACCTATCAAACCTGTCTGAACAGGCTTGGGGACATGTTATTTTATGACCAGAAGATGATAAACAAGTGAGCTGCTGTCTTTGGCTGGTCCACTGTGCACAGTGAGTTAAGATGGGAAGATGCCAAGAACTAATCCCACAGGGAAGAAAGATGTTTGTGATGACAGGAAGGCCACAGGTGAAACTCTACAGCCTCCTGACCAAATGCAGCCAGGGAGAAAGGATTTCAGGCCATACTGTTCTCTTAAGTCAAGAGTTTGTCCAGAGATTATTTTGTCCTCCAGTGTTTTGGTGTTCTTCAGTAGCCCGACTCTTGGGTACGTGGGCATCTACATGACATACCTTTACAACCATATTTTTTACCCAGGCAGTTGAAACCAGGACATCTGGTAAAGGGGTATTGGAAAAAAAAACTCCTGCCAGCTAAAAGGTCTCTTCTTCTTTGCCTGTCCACTGGAGTAAGTGGCATTTCTTAACTGAGATGGAGTAGAAGAGTGTGGGGTGTCTCTCTTTCTGTAATGAGTCTGCAGAGATAAATTACTTTGAGATGGAGAGAGTGTGTGGGGAATGTCTCAGCATTAGAGACTGATTCCCCATTGGAAGAAGGGGGGAATAAAAGTACCAGGTAGCCCCCATGCCTGGGCTCTGCAGCTGTGGGAGGGAGTCACTTGAGGTGGGCTGCATGGGTCCTTGCTGGGAGCAGTGCCTGGGGGGGACAGCATGGGCAAAGCACTCCCAGGGCTCCTGAGCACTCGGCTGAGATTGGTGCCTCCTGCATGCACCGGGTGGGCTTTCCCAATGGGTATGTTTGTCTGTCTGGGGCCATTACTGCTTCTGGCAAGCCGTTGCTATGCTGACAGTTGGCCACCATAGAAAGTTAAATCAAGTTCTCTTAATATGATTTTGAAACCTTTTCTCCAGCTTAAGTGGTAAACATAAAATAACTTAATATCCTGCCCCTGCTGTGTAACACTATCACGGAAGCACATCACTGAAATTGTGAGAAAAAGAGAGTTCTCTGTCACTCGCAAGGCTGTGGAGGATCAGTGGTGAGAGCAGAGGAAAAAAGCTCATCTGCTCTCCCAGCAGGTTTTCCGTTTTGGTGATGTGTATGTCGTGTGAGTAACTTCAATTGAACAGTTGCCCTCTACTGTAAAAAAAAGACTGAAGACCACGTAAGCACCCAACTGCACAAACCAGCTTTGTGGCTTTGGTGCCGTAAGCAGATACTTGAAGATGTGCCCAATCTGTCACATTGGGAACAAATAATCTCGAATGACACATTTGTCCCAGAGTGATTTTGAAGTTGGCCATAGGGACATTCCCAGAGAGGGGTGTAAATGTGAGTAGGAAGGAAGGGAGGTAATTTGAAGAAGTGCTGCTGTTCGGAGCTGTACATCACTGACCAGTAGTGATTGACTTTTCTCCTGATTTCAGCATCTGTGTTCCTCAGACCATGCCCACAGCAGTCCTGATCTCCCCACCGGATGACCCGAGAGAGAGAGCCAGGATGGTTCGCCCTCCCGCTGATTGCAGGAAGCGTGGGGAGAGGCAGTCACAAGCTTTTGGGAGTGCAGTTTGCTATTAGGCTAAGTGGTATCCTGTCTGCCATCAGTTACAGCCTCGGCTCAGAATAAAAGGGAATGAAAGGGATGTAACATCCAAGCTGTTGCCTGCTGTTGAGGAGGGGCTGTGGATGCATTTTGAAAGGAAAGAGAGGGAAGTACTATGCTGAAAGGTTGCAGATGGGAAAATAGGGAAGCTATGTTTAAATAACCGCGCTCAAGAACCTGTTTGTTACTATCATGTGCTATCAAAATGTGAATGAAACAGCTTTTTCTAGAGTTTTGTCTGCTGAAAATAGAGAATTGTACCTATGTGGAGAGAGGAAAAACTGATGCATAAGCAAGCAGAGTTCGTCTTGCTGTATGGCTGATGTCTAAAGGGTAACTTGGGATCAGGGAGCCGAGGCACAGGGTTATTTCTTACAGCCTTAAGTCCCCAGTGCAGCACTGTGGTTCAGGAGGACAGCGTGGTTCTGAGCTCTGGTCCTTGGCTTGAAAGCTGTAACCAGCTCTCCTCTCCCTGCTCCCACCGTACGCTGCAAAGCTGCTACCACTGAAAGGGAGGGATCCTCCTTGCCTGACCTGTACTGCATTTGCCATTTTTGGCTTTCCTGACTGCCACTTCCACATGCTGAGTTCCGTGCTGGAAGTAATACAGCTAAATTGCTTCCTCCAGCTACTCACTCTCAATTGACTCTTCTCCACAGGGAGCTTTAAATGGTGCCCATGGGGCAGCGCAGAGCCTGAAATCCCTGTTAAGCCTGGCATTTCAAAAACGATCAAGGCAAACAGAGCTCTGATCTCTGGTTGAGAAAATGATGGACAGTCATTACCCTAAAAAGAAGAAATGAGCCTTCATACAGCACATGTTAACCTTTACTAACGAAAATACATTCTTTTTCAGCTGTTTTATATGCTTGGCTGTGTGTGAGGAAAGACCTTTTTTTTTTTTTCTCCAAGTGTAACTGCTGCAGTGCTTTTTCAAGGGAACTAAACACTGAAGAAACGTTTTTAAAAGTCCAAATATTTTAACTTTTCTGTTACAACCTAGCTAGTTTGTGGAAGATCAGAGGATTTGCGGTAGGTATGAGAAACCAGCCTTAGTCTGTGAATACTTGCAACCACAGGCAATCAAATGCCATCCTTTACCTTCAGATACTGTAGATCTTTGCCTTCCAGGATTTGCTCTCAGCAGCAGACTCCAGCTGCACTCCCAGGTGCATCAGAGCTCTGAATTTATAGATTTGTCCACTAACCCTTTCACTGACACTTTGAATCAAGGCATCTGGAAGGTGGTAATGCATTTCTTATCAGTAGTGCACTGCTTATCTCTGAGGATAAATATCTCCTGAGAGGTCTCATCATCACAAAACTTGTGCTTGGTGTTAGCAGGATGCTTGTTATTTGCTCAGATACCCTGACACAAAGCTGGTTTGCTGTTTATTTTACTCATAAAATTGAGACCTTGGGCTGAGATGGACCCCTTGCCAGGAAGGCTGTCACAACAGTTGGTGGGTAGAGACAGGGACCTTCCTCCCTCCAGGTCCCTGAGCAGTGCAGGGCACTACAGGTAACAAAGAGCCTCGGGGTTGTGCATGCAGCACATCCCCACTAGCATTGTGTTTCTTTCCTGGTCATTTCAGTAGGTGTTTAAGGAGCTACTGTGGTAACTCACTTTATTCTACCAAAATAGTGGTAGCAGCCACTTTCCAGATCAATTTTGCAAATGCAGTGCAAAACAGGGGCAGTGCCTGCTGAGCAGCCAGAGCAGCAGCTAGTGTTGCAAGAGAAAAACAAACAAACCTGGATGATGACTGGAAACATTACCATGGGAAAAAGATGTCCTACTGTTGCCATAAAGCAAGATCATGGGAAAACAAAAGCAAACACTTAGAAACATTTCTCCCCCTACCCCATCCCCCCCAGTAAAAAAAAAATGAGAAAGGTTTTGAGTAATCTTTCAAAGTTACAGGAGTCTCCCAAAGATAAAAATCTGCGGTTACTGAAGTGTGGCAGCACGGTCCTAGGGCAGTCGCACCTATGTGGAATCAAAACTACATACAAAAATACATTACAGGTAGTGCTGCAAGTTGCTATCTGAAAAATAAGTAACCTATTTAAATGTGTAAAGGGAAACAAGTGAGCTCAACGATGAAGTACTTCTCAGCTGAAATGTCACGTCATTTACATTCAGCTTCTCTGTGAACCCAAAGGAGAGCTATGCTAAACTGTTTCACTGACCCACGTACGGACAGACCGACAGGCTCTTTGTTGCAGGGTCAAGTTGGGAAATACCAGAGCTAAGGTTTTCTGTGTAACCTTCCTCTCCCCTCCCCATGCAGACATTCCACAATACGGGCTTTAATTCCATAATCCTTCGGTCATTTTCCACTGGCCCCCTGCCTCCCTCAGTGCGGAGGAGGCACAATGCTGCCTTAATGAGCAGAGACAGGCAGCAGCTTGGCTTGTCATCGTTTGTCTGTGACCATGGACCTCATTCAAGTCCCACTCTCCAAGTCCAGCTCTGAAAAGACGGCGTTTTACAGCTTGTCCCACGAAAGTCTCACAGCCTTTCACGGACACAGCCCTTGCACACTGCAGTGGGAGTTCAATGGTTAATACCCTGGTTTTACAGATGGAGATCAGAAGCAGCAAGCATTTAACACTATGGATTCTTGCCATCCTATGCCTGTCCTTAGCACCGGCACACAGCCCCCGAGGAAAGCTTATGCGGTTGTGAGCACTCTGCACCTTAGTAGATCAGACCCTGGTGCCTCCAGTCAGCCAAAGAACAAGAGAAGGTAGACATGGCCACCCCACTGGAAACTAGAATATCACCAAGCGCTCGATGGCAGCGGCCTTGCACTGGGTCCTCAGATCTTGGTCCTAACCTCCTAGCCAGTCCCCTTCTGACACTTCGATCTGTTTGTCTCTAATGGCCTCTGTTTTCCCGCTGGTAGCAGCATTATCTGGCGCATGGTGTAGCTCCAGGTCATAGCAAGACAGGTGAGAGTAGCCATAGGCTGTCCTAGCCTTTAGCCATTGGGAACAAGAACAGCCCAGGGCCCGTTGCTCCCCTTGTCTTGCTGCTTTGGGTTATGCGTTTGCAGTTGGGAAGCACCAAGCTCTTTACCTTCCATTGGTTTCTGCCCTCTTTCCAAGACCCTCTTGAAGCCAAGGAAGGAGAGCACTCCCTATTGCTGCTGCTGTGCCCTGCAGGTACCTCTTTGCTAGAATTTCCTCCTCCGATACCTCCAGCCCTGCCTTTTAAATCTCTGCCCAAGCTCTGCATTCTACTCCTTTTTCCCAGTGTCCTTCACCCAGATTTCCCGTCTGAGGATAACTCCTCCATCAGTCTGTGGTTCCAGCCTCTTCAACCTCTGCACTTTTTGTCTTAATGTCTCTTCCCTCTGCTCCCAGCCCTGCCTGCCTCTGTCTGTCCCTCAGGCAACCAGGGACCACAGACGGCAGAGCTTTGGGCATCCAGGTGTGATCAGTGCAGGTACTCCGGCAGCCTTCCTCCCCTCAGCTGCACCTACCCGTGGAGGTGGACGGCCAAGTTATTTACAGCCCTGACCCTACTCACTAGGCTTTAGTCTGGTGAAGGATATTTATGTGCATTTATGGGTGAAGTTGAGGAACCAACAGCCGTTCTCTTACCCAAGGCACAGTTGAAGAAACTGTCACCTGGGCCCTTCACGTGGTCCTGGCAGCTCCCCTCACCCCAACCCTGCCATGGCCCTGTGGTTTCTGGCTCCAGTCCCTGCAAAGCAGAGCTCTGGTTGTATGGGAGAGGTGCTCGCAGCACAACCCCTGCTCTGCACCCCTGGGCAGAGGGGTCCAGGAGCCAGGGCCCCAGCCTGCGTGGCCGGGGCATGGCCTGACACCAGAGAGGTGTCCTGGGATGGCACAGCTTAGGGAAGCTGTTGCTTTGTCAGTGCTTTTGTACCACCTGCCCAGATTTCTGTCCTGTACCTGCAAAGGTGCCTTTTCCGATGCTGCCTTGAGGGTTAGGGGTGGCTGTCTCGAGAGCTTGGGTTTGGCTTTTTTTCTTGCTATTCTTGACTCTAAATAAAATCTTTAATTTTCACTTCAAATGCATCTTGAGCCTGAGCAGATGGGCAGAAGCAGCAGCTTGGTTGGAAGTGGTACAGGCAAACCCTGCTCTCACAGCGGGGAGTTTCCCCTGTTCAGCCCTGGGAAATGCTGACCCTTGAGCTCTGCAGCTTGTGAGCACTACTGCAGTCATCGTTTTCTACCAGGTGTGAAATTTTGATGAAATGCTCTTTTTTTATTAAAGCAACTCCCCTTCTCCGGCTAATTGCCAAGCAAAATCAACCCGCAGTTGTGTTGGGCTGTGAGAACTTGGTTTGCTGAATATCTAACAACAAAACTAAATAATGCTCTAAAATTAAAACAGGGTGCTTGTTTATTAGTTGTATTTTTCCCTTCAAGCAACTTCACAGAGCCTTTCCTGCTATCCCCTTTTTTTTGAAAAAGACTCCTGCTGAGTCTTTGCATAATTCTCCTTTGAATTGGTCCTTCTCATTCAGCATCTGTAGTGACGCCTGCCAAAGTTTCAGACAGCAGTTTAGCTGCAACCTGAGCTGCTCATGGTATTCATTTCACTTTGGCCGCCTCTTGAGCTTGTGTGGTGCGTGTAGCATCTGGCACACGAGGCCACTGCTCTACTGTGGTGCAAGTAATCACTGTTAGTGTGATCTGTCCTGTCTAAGGATTTTGTGACGGAGAAATAAGGAACAGTAATGCCTTAGTGTCTTTGTGTAGTGAGGTGGGTTTCTTTTTTCCATAGCTTTGACAACACCACAAGATTTGTGAAGAAACAATAACGTGCTTTAATTGTAGGGTTAGCTGCATCAGACACCTTGGAGTACAAAGCTTTTCAGCCCAGGAGTCAGAGGCAGGAGAAGGGTTGTGAAAAAGCAAACATGAAACTTCATGTACTGTCCATATTAGCCCTAGGATGTTCTGAGACTTTCTTTTTTTTTTTTTTAAACACTAAAGGAACTGTACATAGGAGCAATTATATATAAAATGGACAAGCCTGGCCTCAGATGTTACTGACAATAACGGCAAAGCCTCTCATTTTCATGTTTTTGTTGCAGATTGATGTCCTCAAGGCAGATGTGGAGAGCGCTGAGTGGAAAATTTTGGAAAACCTGATCCTGGAAGATGTTGTCAAGCAGATAGGACAGCTGGTCTTTGAGGTGCACATCCACTGGCCTGGGTTTGAGGTCAGTGGCAATGACAGCACTGTGGTGCGGTACTGGTACAGTCTGCTCCGAGAACTGGAGCTGAAGGACTTCAGGCTTTTCCATACCTACAAAGACTTATCAAAGCCACAGATGTTTCTGAAAAAGGAAGCCTTCAACGCCAGTAGCTGTTACACACTGAGCTGGGTAAATACAAGATGGAAATAGCAGAAAGGAATTTATGATGTGTGACTGTGAGCCATCTGGCCCTGTAGCGTTATTGAAGAGGACTTTGGCGTCACTGGCTGAAGTTGCTAAATATGCAGACAGTGACTGCTAACAAAATGGACTGGCTTTTATTTTTATATGTTGTAAAAAGAACTGGCACTGGGAGAAGATACATGGAGCAGATTTGTATAGCAATATATTTGCCAGTGGGTACACTGTCTCAGAGAACAGAGGTTTCTGTGAAGGGTTGTCAGCTTTCCCAGGCTGCCACATGCCTGAGCGTGCCGGCGCAGAGGGCATCCCTCTGAGACTGCCCTGGGAAGCTCTGCTCGCTGAGCTGCACCGGCCCTCGGGCAGGAGAGTGCTCGTGAACAAGTCCCTTTTCAGGAAGGGTCAAGTGTTCCTCCTGTGCAGAGCAATGGGCTTTGATTTGCACCTTCTTTACTTTGGCCTTGTTTCTGCAAGCACAGTATGTTCTTCAGCCTACTGGCAAATTTCAGATTAATTTGGCAGAGGCAGAAATCACCACCAAACTGAATTCCTGCCTGTTTCATTGAGCAGCTTCTGGGTGCTCTGACTTTGGCTCTTTAAGACAGTCTGGCTGTGGGAAGCGAGTTCAGCGAGACAGGAGACGGTGGGGCAGAAAGACTCAGCTGCAGGAAGAGCTGCCACCAGCGTCCTCACCCTCCCTAGGCTTCAGCCACAGACGACAGCGCTTCCCTGGTTCCTCTGCTACAGAACGGCTTGTTTTAAATTACTCTCGCAATGGCCATAGCAAATGGTTTTTCATCTAGCAAGATACGTATTTAAAAGAGCTGAAAGTGAAACCTGGTCTTTTTTGTTTGTTTGTTTTGGGGTTTAGTTGAATGTTTTGCTGCCTGCTGCCTCCTCAGCACCTCCCTGGCCTGGCTGCCCCGCACTGAGGGGACAGGACAGCCCCGGGGCCGCTGCTGCAGAGGTGGGGGTGCCGGCAGGTGCCCGGTGTGCGGCTGTGCTGGGGGGCTGTCTGCTGTGCCCTTCCCTGGGGGCTAAGGAATGGGGGGAGATAAAAAATATGGAGCAGGTTAGGTTTTTTCTTCTCTTTAAAAGAATTTTAACATTAAACTTTGCATGTGCCCTTCCCTGCACTTCCATGTCTTTGATACATGGCCTTTGTAACCGCCTTTGGTTTCTGACTTCTGCAGGCCTCAGTGTTCCTCCCCTTGGTTTGCCTCAGCCCAGCATTGTATTTTTAACAAATCTCTCTCTTTCTCTGTCCCCGTATTGTAATCCTGGCATTCCCCTCTCTCCTTCCATACCCTCTTTTCCCTTTTCACCCTCTCTGCTGCCTCAGCTCCCTCATACCCTCCATCCCAGGGCAGGGCCCTGCTTTGGACACAACATGCCCACAGGATCTCAGCGAGCACCAGAAGGGGAAAAAAAAAAAAGAGTAGGAGCTCTTCCTTCCAGCCTGGCAACTCAGCTTTCTCCCAGAGGCACTGGTTTGCCTCACAAGTGGATGGAGCCATTCCCCCCACCTTCTCCAGGCTTTGCCCCAAGCCAGGCATCAGCTTTTCTCCTCTCCCACCTCTCTGAGGGCTCCCACTGCCCCAGGGCGGGCAGGGACTGCTCTCCCCAGCTGAAATTGCTTCAGCCCTTCAGCTCAGCTGCCTTCCTCCCAGAAGAGGCCAGCGGCTGGGTGACCCTGCTAGGGTACCAGCCTTGCTCTGGGGCTGCGACCAGGCGCCTGCCCTGGCCCCAGCAGCTGCCTCCCACCGGGACCCGCAGAGCCCCTCATGGGGCTTGAAACTGCGGCGGTCTGTCCAACTTTGAGCATATGTGTTGGCCACAGAGGCCGTAGATCTCCGGCTGTTTAGGAAGAAGCAGAAAAACCCCCTCCCTGCTTCAGTGGTGAAGGACTAGTGTGGTGAGGGGCTGGTGGAAACGGGGGGGTTTAACCTCTTCAGTGAAAACCAGCTCTGTGCCCTCATGCATTCAGATTTGTATCAGTTTGAAATTTTCACTTGTGGTTAAATGTCAAACCCTTTCTTTCCCTACAAACGCACGCTGGTTGTCAATCTTCTGCCTTTCAGTCACGCTGACAGTGCCTTGTGTTGTGTGCAGTCTCTGATTTACTGCCTCCCCATTTTATTTTCCTTTTAAAAACAAATCCATATACTTCCTTAGTTACACTAGGATTTTGCAAAGCAGAGTTTAATTCTAAGGGGACTTAACATGGGCTTCTGCACATCCAAAGCCTTGTTTAGGGAGGAAGGAGGACGGTGCAGCTGGACCAGGACTCCTGACCAGGTGATGATCCCAGCTGTGCCTGTGCCGGGCAGGGAAGCAGCGGCAGGCAGCATGCACAGGTTCTGGGAATGGCTGTCTGATCCCTGGCTCAATTGTGGCTCAGGCCATCTAGGCCTCTCAGTTGATTCCTCGGCACAGGCACAGAGTTAGCCCAAGCCAAGGACAGCTGGGATGCAGCCACCTTGCTTGGGAAGCTGGAGGAGTTTATAAATAGATAGGCACGGCCTGGCCACCTTTGCTAGTTTGCCTCAAGGCTGCGGAATACCTCCTGGCACCGTTTCATTTTCCGGTAGAAATGTAGCTTCTGTCACTGCTCCTACACATCCCACCTGGACTGGGGGGAGTGGGGGGCTTTGCAGTCACCCAGAGCAGGGCACTGTGGGGGCCCACCACCTTCTCCGCTCTGCAGCACTGACATATTGCTCCTGTGTTTGATTCCCCATGTCCAAGAAGTTGGGCAAAGCCCTTTCTACGGGGCCAAGCTCCGTACTGCTGTCCTTCAGCCAGGTCATACGCAGCCCAAGGGAACCGTGGCCTCTGAAAATGGGTAGAAAGTGCCTTCCCTGCAACATCCATGCTTGCTGCAAACCCTCCTACAGTCAGTACTGAGGCTGTTCAATGATGCAGGGCCATGAGGAGATTCATTAAAATGCGAGAATGTGCCAGGATTTCCTACATTGATATCTAGCTTGTTGGAACAATCACACTTGCTGCACTGCAGAATGGCTCAACTTCCATTTTTCAAATAATCAGGTGGCAAAAGCCCAGCTGCAAGTCCTGATTTATTAATAAAGCTTAAAAATATGGCCTTTAGCACTGCACAGGTTTTTCTTCCTGATTAGTCTTAAAGCAACTAGCCTAGTAGCTTATTATAATTTGTTTAAGAGACCAATAGATGGAGGTTGAAAAAATTACGTGATCTTTCAGATGTTAAAATTCCAAAGGGATGCACATGTTCCATCATTTATTGCCCTGAAGAAAAAATGGTGATGTGTATGCAAATTACAGAAGTGGAGTGGAGGTCCATCCTAGTTCTTCTTCACTTAAAAGTGTAGTAAGCCCTCAGATAATCTCTTGCTCAGGATTGCAGGTAGTGTAAGGAACAATTCAGGCTGTAGCAATACATCTTCTGCAAGAAAAGATTCCAATAACTATGGCAATTGTAAAGGAAAAGTTATCTCAGATACAGGATAGATAGAAGCTATTTATCGTTCTGGAGGCAGTTATGTGATATTATAGGAGAAAATGAACTCTGTTTTATGCTCTGTCTGTGCCTTTCTACTTAGAGTTTCAGCCTTGCTTTCTGACGTCTTGCTTTCACGCCCTTACCCCTTCTCTTTTATTTATCTCCTTTACCTAAAGGAGAGACTCTTAAATTAATTCAGGTCCCATTTCATAGCAACTGGGCCTTACTTAAATGCTGAGAGCAAGATCCAAACCTCCAGCAGATCCAGCAGCACACTGCCAGGTAGGCGTGCAGGGGCACAAGCCAGCGCTGGCTGACTCTGGTGCAGGGGACAGGCTGGCACTGAGGGACACTGGGGGGGGGGTAAGTCCGTGTCCACCCACGGCCATAGCCAGGCACGACTGGCCCCTACATGCGGCTGGGTCCCAGCCGTACGCCTCTCTCAGGTGGTGTCTCAGCCCATTAGGGACAGTGCTGGGAGAGAAAGGCAGGGATCTGGTGGCATCCACAGGCTCGTGCTGCTTCAGCCAGAGCTGAAGATCCACCAGCCAGCCCACCCAGATTTACTGCTGTGTGCTGGGTCTCAACCACACCAGCTACAGTGGGGACAGTGGCACGCATTTGGCACCCATGTTTGAGCCTGCCTGGCTGCAGTGGGATGGCTCCTTGCAGGGAGTGTTGTGCTGCCCAGGAACAGCTCTGGAGGAGAGGGGACAGTTAGAGAGGNTTCAGCTTCTACCCGTTACCCCCTTGTTCTCTCACTGCACCCCCTGATGCAGAGTGCCTCCCCATCTCTCCTGTAGCCCCTTCAGGTACTGGGAGGCTGCTATTAAGTCTCCTCGGAGCCTTCTCTTCTCCAGGCTGAACAACCCCAACTCTTGAAGCAGCTGAGGAGCTTGTTAAGATGATCTCCCTGCAGGGAGCCCTGCAGGAACCACATGCCAGTGTTGTACTCTGCATCTCCTCCAGAGCAGAGCTGCACAGAAGCTGTGGTAGCTGCCCCCTCCTTCAGGCCCAGACTGCACCGTTAAAACCACTATGGCCAGGGCATTGTCCCATTGTAGCCACAGTCTGGAGACTGGTAGCTGTGTGGTCATGCCTGGGCAGAAAGAAAGGGCCACTGACCTGTCCTGGCATTGCTAAAATATTCCTGAGTGCCTGGTCTGGGCAGCATCCCCCACAGAGAACACAACAAAGCTTTTTTTCCCCTTTGGTGGGTCTCAGAGAGAGGGAGAGATGGCTCTTCAGAGACCTGCTGCGGGACCTTGCCATCAGCAGCATCTGAGGAAGAAAGTCAGATTCATCCTTCAAACTCCTACTGCCAGGAGCAGCACAGGAAGGTGCCTGAACCAAATCAGGGCAGGTCAGGAGCACAGGGGCCAAATCATTCCAAGTCATCAGGTGTCGGTTGGCAAATGTGTGTCTCTGGACTGACCCTCCAGCAATGTGCTCAGCAATATGCTTGCACAGGAGTTCATTGCAAGAGTGGCTTGTCCCCTTTCCTAAGCCATATATCAGGACTATGCCATCTACCAGGTGCTCCTGGCACTTTCTGCAGCCCTGGATCTGCTTAGTGTCACCGCCACGGGTCTCCCTCCAGTCTGCTGGCCCTCAGTCCCCACTGCTCCGGGCACCCTCCAGCACCTTCCAGCACTCCCTGCAGGCATCCCCATCAACTCTCCAGAGCACCCAACCCACTGCCTCCAGCGCCCAGCCTGGGAACCTCCGTACTGCCTGCGCCTCATGCCATGCCTGCTGGCCACAGCAGCACCAGCCCCAGATAACAAGGACATGATGACCAGGTCTTGTTCCTGAAGCGGAATAGTTGTGGCATTAGTCGGACACCTCTACCAGGAGATGTTTCAGCTGCGTTAAAAATGGATTTTTGCAGAGAAAAGCTGTGTGGAGTATTTTCACAGATGCCTCTGTAGGGCTGAGGGCATTTCCCTTTCAGAGAGGCCCACAGTGATGTATAAATCACACACATCTGTGAGTCAGAATTTACAGGTGCTGCCCGTCGCTGTGAAGGGGGAAGCAGCAACAGATGTGAATCCCCCCGACCGTTACTGTTAATTCTGCAACATGGGCTTTCTGTAGGGAATCCACGGCAGCACAGAGGGGGCAGTGGTAGGATGCTAACACTTTCCTCCAAGGGAACTGGTCCCTTTCCAAATGCCACACTGGCTTCCTTGGAAGCTCCAAAATTTGACCAAAAGGAGGCCTGACCTCCCGCCCCACTCCAGAACCTGACATTTTTTGCAGGCACTTCTGGCCCCAGGCTTCGATCCCACTGGCGAGTGGTGAAGGGTTGTTCTTCAGGAGCACCTCTCAACTGTGAAAGATCAAAGAAAGTGTAAAGGGAACATATGTCTGGCCTTTCTTGGCAGGTGCTAAGAAGATGCATCACCCGGTAGCACACCTGAAGACATCGCACTCATTCTCTCTGGTGAATTATTCAACAGCTGAGACCATCTGGTTCATTCAAAAACTTTGATTTCATGAGCTTCATTAACTGCTCCCTTGCCCTTGAGAGGATCCTCAGGGTTATTCAGTAGGAAATCACTCTTGATTTCTTCCTGCTTGTTAACACAATGTGACATTTAACTGCAGTCAGTAGAGAGCTGGTTTGGTGCCAGTGGAAGTTCAGAGCTGACCTGCATTCAGAGACACATTTTTACTTGCCTCCCACCGCTGGCTCGCAGGGGCAGCATCTGCAGGGCAAGCCTGGCACTTGAAGGGAACTGCCCGTGATAATGGATGGATCTTTTCCTTTAAACAGAAGATCACAGCGTAGTCTGACCTGCCTGTTGTAAAGTGTTTCAGCTGTTTCAGAAAGAGATCCTTTGCAGAGACAGCCTGTGCTACATCCCAGCAGCCAGGACCTTACACCAGAAGACAGGAGCCTGCTTTGCACTGTGTAGCAGTGACAACTCAGATGTGAATACCAATGCTCGTTTTGCTGGATTACCACCATACATGCTTATTTTTCAGGAATTTCCCAAAAGTTCAGTGGCATACACAGTAGACAACTTCTGTAAGTAATTTAAATGTTCCTGTGCCTCGCCTGGTATTCCCGCCCCCCCCAGTTTTTGCAATTCTTTTTCTGAATCGAAACCAAACAATGTGAATCCCCCCTGTGCGTCCACCTTCAGATACTCCAGTGGAGTCCCCACCTTGGCTGCCACCACCCTGGCAGGGCAGAGGGGACAGCTGCCTGCGCGGTGTCAGGCAGCAGCAGCTGTGTCCCGGCAGTTCCCGCGCCTCTCTGCTGACACCAGCCAGGAGGCTGGGAATCCATCAAACCCCACGCTGAGCTCCCAAACTGACTCGCCAGGCAGGAGAAGCCCTCAAACGCCGCCTTACTTCTTCTTCGTGAAGGGAAGGAAAACTGCTCCAAGACACAAGAGAATTCAGCATCTGAAGATTATTCCATAATGCTATTCCACCTGTTTAATATTGGAAGAATTATGGCAAAAAGCAAAGCAAACCAACTTGCCCCCCTGCCCCAAAGTACTCTCCAAGGGTCAATAGCAGGGGAGGGAAAGAGACGAGCATGCTGCAGAGAAGCTGTTCTGACCAAACCCAACGTGGTTTTGAAAGCTCTGGGGAATGGGGCTTCCTTTTGTTTCCTGTAGATGTCTGGCCTGACAGCTGACTTCATTCAGAGCATGATTTCCCTCTTCATCTCCTGAGCAAGGAATACTGGAAAGGATTACATTCTACAGAGTATATCCAGAGGAGCTGAAGAAGCAAGATTGCATACGGGTGTGGGGGCAAAATAAAACTAACTAGCCATGGCGAGCAAAGTCACCGCTGCGGGGGGAAAGGAGCCTGGTACAAGCTGTGGTGTGACGTTAGAGTGTTACAGCTCTTCTAGCACAGGCCGTAGGTTTTTTTTAAATGTCGCTTTGAAAGAGTTTAAACTCCACCAAAACCCCGCTTATTCCACAAGTGAGGCGTTTAGCTAGTGAGTTAGAGCAAGACACCAGCTGCAGGAGAGCTGGGAGGATTTGCAGCTCTCGGAATGATGTCCGGGGAACTGTCTTGAAGCTCCATATTACTGAACTGACCCCCTGGAGGATTTGTGGTGTTGTCTTCCTTTCCGGATCGGAAATGGCTCAGTTAGCCTTGACACCTTTCAGACTAACCAAAAAAACCCCAAGGCCTTTTATTCTGAACGGCAAACCCAACACGTCTGCAATAGCCTTTCATTTTATCAGCCTGCCAGTGGCATGAAGGCTAAAAGGAGGCTCAGAAAGGCTCAAGTGCTTTAGCATTTAACACATTTTAAATGTTCTGTCAGACAACAAGATAACAGACAGGTTGGAGGTCAAACTTCCAGTGTACCTGGCGAATTCAGAGGTCCATGCCCTCTTGGAAGTCATTGCCACTTGTTTCTAAAAGCTTTAAACTCTGCAAGGAGCTTCTGTAAACACAACTCTGCCACACGAGGTTTTGTCCAAGTGCTGCAGAACAGCTGTGGTGTCTTCTTTATCAGCAAGCCTGACAGAAAGGACATATTTTACTGCAAGACAGAAGACTTGAATTTTTACTGTATGCTAGTGAAGTCAACCTACAGTAGCAAGTCCTTAGGTGGTCTCCAGAGGAACAACTTCCCTGGCAAATGATTTTTCTGGTGTGTAGGTTAAACTCTTTGAAGTCGTCCAAGCAAAACTCCCCTCCCTCCTCTGCTCTCTGCGTGTTCCCCCTCCTGCAGGCTGCTCGTCGTATGGAGTCCTAGCAAAGGGGAGCAGGATTTTGTAGTGACCAGCTGGTAGAAAGGAGGAAAGTACATTGTGTTCCTGGGCTGTCAGATGGGCAAAGCTCACTGTTTAAATCAGCCTTTAAAGTCCATAGTGTTAAATGGTATATTGAACATCTGCCTGTTGCTAAAAATTGGCTTTTTACAAGACAATCTTGGACTTTTCTGTCCAAGTAATTTAGATACTTGTTCCTCCTAATGAGGGTAAAGACTGAGCAGCCCATCTCACTGGGTACAACTATAAACTCCGTGCAAGACAGATGCCAAGACCATCTGCTTCAAGACAGACAGCCTTCTTCTCAGCAAGCTGCATGAGGATATGTGGGCTATTTCCCCCTCTTAAATATGAAAAAAGTCCAAGAAAAAGACGGCACAAGGCCAAAGGAACTATCAAATTTCCCAGGCAGAACTCCAAGAATGATGGAGATAGTTCACTTATCGGTAAAACAAAGTAATTGGTATTAATAAAAGTGGCAAAGTCGGACACCTTCCTTTCTGCAAGTTCCAGATGCATGATCAAGGGGGAAGAAAAATGATGATGCTGTGACAGCAGCCCTGCACTCCAGCTCGTACATATTCCTTCCCGGCAGCGTGACACACTTGCCTCCGGTCCTCCCAGGAAGCTCCTTTTGGCTTGAGTCACCTTGTTGCATTCTCCACCTAATGTTAAGAGGAGAATAAATTGGGGGAACTCCAAACATCCTCTTCCTTTTTCTCCCAATGTTGCCTTTTCCCTGGCTGTCGGCTCACACGCCGAGTTCAGCCTCGGGGTCTCAGTCTAGACTTGTTCATTTGTAACAGACCAATTTCTGGCAAAACATGAAATTGGGAAGATAAGAGAAGGACATGATTTGGGTTAATTAGGCCAGCAAGAAATCCTTTCCCAGGTGGCTGCTGGAAAGACAAGCCTAGACTCGCACTACACAGACACATGCCGCCTCTCTGACAACCTGAGCTTTGGAGTTTGCAGCTCTCAAGCTGACAAGAGGGAATTATCCTCATAAAAATTCCCCCTGCAGGCTTCAATGCAGATGTGAGAAATTCCACAAAAGATTAACACGGTGACCAACTGTGAGGGACAAAGGATTTTATCTGAAAGTTTCTAGGGGAATTTTGATTCTGGGTTTGTGGCAAACATTTAATCCCAGCTCATCAACTCCAGCAGAATTGACTGAGTCAACACTTCTTGTCTTTTTTTTTTTTTTTTGTCCAAAGACAATACCCAGTATATTACTACAAAAGTTTATACAGTTATTCTGATACTGTGTATAAATATATATATAAAAGTTCTGCCTGGTAGGTGACACATGGGAAAAAGGACCAACCACAGAGCCAAGCATTTTGCGTAGTATGATTTAAAGGCTTTTAAGCATTTGGGAAAGGTGTTTCTGACATGGAAGCTAATATCCATTCCTCTGAGAAGCTTTTGTATCTGCCCTATTCCTCCTGTCCTTCACAGTTCCCTGTACTTACAAGCTGTTAATGGTCAGGGCACACTGCCACATATCCATTTATTTGAAGGAAGAAAACTTCTAAATTATTTGAGCACACTTTCCCGTGAAGCAGCACCCAGGGCACAGTGCACACCAGCGCTCAACTCCCAGCTCCGGAGTCGAGGCTTCCCTGGGAAAAGAACCACATTGAAAACGCGACACGGCAGCAACGCCCTCGCACCTGCAGCCTGAAGAGCCAAGAACCAAGACAGCCTCTTCTCTCCCTGTCGAGGGGACAGTCCCCAGGACACCCCAGACCAGCTCTTTCCTCTCATTCCAGGCTCTACCGTTTCCCATCTTCGCAGCTGCACGAGCACAAGGCGAGACAATGCCCAGGTACCACCAGCACATCGCTTGTGACAACAGTCTGTGGAGTTTTTCAGGTACACGAGGCTACCAAGATGGGAATGTAAGCAGAACCCTGTAATCCTGGTGCAGTTACACGACAGCATGAATGGGCAGCGGGAGAGACTCAAGCTCAGCTTTAAAGGACCTAACTCCAGCAAGTACTCTTTGAAAGAACAGAATTGTCTTGTTAATCAGTGAAAAAAACCCCAAACCATCAAAAAACCTGCAAAACAACCAACCTACTTCCTTCCATCTACACAACTTGAGGTTCTTTGTGTCTCATCTCTGGAAGTGCCTTATCTCCTATCCTGCTGCCAGTTCAGGCAATTACTCCTTTGCTGTTGTTTATAATTGATGAGCAGTGACTGGATATATAGTACACAATATAGTGTACATCAAAACTGTAATTAAAAACTGATCAATAGGATAAATTTGTTACATATTTTTATTTCCACTACATGCTCAAAAAGTGAGTGGACAGGGAGCTGAAAGGATTTTTTTCTCTTGCTTCCAGCTTGCATTAGTTTTGTATGAACAGTGCAAGAGAATGAGTTTACCTGAATGCTGGTACAACTGCAAATTAAAATACCAAGACATTGAGAAGAACATTTTATATGGACACTGCTAGAAAGAAGAATTGAATGAAGATAAGCAGACTTTTTATAAAAAGATTTATTAAAAATAAGTTCTTTAAAGTTTTAAAGTGTGACATATATATATATACACATTAAATTGTCAAAAACTTTATGGGGCTTATAATACAATGTATTCCAAATTGAACAAGAGACATTCACATTTTTTTTAATATGTCATGCTTATTGGAACTTAACAGCATATGGGAAGGGAAAAAACAATTAACACACAACCATTACAAACAAAATTTTGAAATTGAGGAGTACTTGCAAAGATGAAACTCAAGTGATCCACATGATGCCGCTTGTTAAATAAAGACAGAAACCAAGAGTTTATGAATACAGTCCTCAGCTGAGACAGTTTATCTGTCAACTACTTGCTTCTGATTAGTCCTTCATTTCTGCTGTGCTCTAACAGATCTTAGCAAGTGGTTTTGTGTTCTATAAAGGCAGAAGTATTTCGGGGACAACAAGATACCGCCCAAAACCAGGTAAACAAATGCATTTTTCCAGCTCTATTATAGTCAATATCAAAGATTTCTTCTTAGGAAGAGAGTTACACAATTCCTGGTTTTATCCTTTAATTCCTCACACCTCTGACAACCAGAACCACAAAAATATTTTTTCTTAAAATTCTTTTATTTTACAAGAGTGTTTTGCACAAACAGTGACATGACAAACTAACACTTGATTCTGCATGCTTCAGATGACCTCAGCTTCTCAGAGGGCACATTTAGAACTACATCCTTTCAGCTGTGTCTTCTGAAGACTTCCCATTTTCTAGTGCATATAATACAACTAGCTGAGAATTGCAGTATTACAAATGTCTACCCATCCTTACACCAGAATTCACTCTCATCTCAGATGTATGCAGGTCTTACATCTTTAGATCTCTGTGGCATCCTCTTTAGTCCCATAGTTTAATAAGACCATCCCAGCCGCATGTAATGACTTTGGAAGTTTCGTGCGGATGCCACACTGCACCGATACAGACTTTATCGTGCGCTTTTAATCTGCTGTAGAGTTTTGTTGTCTTCCAATCCCAGATGTTAAGTTTTCCATCTGCATCTCCAGATATCACATAGCTGTATTAACAGGATTAAAATAAAAGCTGTATCATGTGTGAAGACTGCTTGTATCATAACACTCTTACACTGAGCAATGGAAAAGAGCTTCACCCAGTGAGCTTCCTGCCTGACGGTCTGAAAACATACCTACCACAGAACTAGCGTTCGTGCTGTGCTCTAAAGTGCACAAGTCCTGCAGAAGGTGGTTCAGCAGCTGCGAGGTAAATGTGCTAAGCAATGCGATTACACCACACACTGTGTTACTGGAACTAAAGAGAATACATCAGCAAAGGAGAAAGTGCCAGAAGTTTCTCTAAAATTTATAGATGCTTCCCTCTACTTTTTCCTCCAGTTTTGCTGAGGTTATTCTCCAGTTTTTATAGTAATGAACATTTTATGTACATACCGTGATAAATGTGTGGGCATATTACCAAGCAAACAGGATGAAAAAGATGGTTCTCTGAACAACAAATGGGGATACCCAAACAGATCTGCAAACGGGGAAAACTGGCAAGTCCAGATCCTGGGTATTTAGACAAGCGCATATTGCGGGAACAGACCCCGTGCTGCAGACCGTGTGCAAGAAGAGCCAGATGCAAGTCAGAAGTGGGAGCCTCCTATGCTGCACCAGGGCTAGGGAAAAAAGAGGAGTCTCTGGATGCTTTAGCAGCAGTGTAAATAATCTTTGCAGAATGGAGAATCTGGACTACATGGATTGTTTTCTAAATGTTGCTCAGAGCAACTGCTCAGTTTAACTTAGTCCTGCTGAATGACAAGAGCAAACTCTCCATTCTGCTGCTTGGCTAGAGAACTCTGCCTGATGCAGAGTTAAGAGGATGGCTGTGCATCAATGAATGTTGCAGGGGATTCAAAAAGAGATTTAGTGTCTGTGCTGGCAAGTTTTAAAATGAAGCTCATTCCCACAAAAACTTACCTCATGTCAGGTGAAAAATCCACTTGACAAGCGTAGCCAGCTACCATGTGACCTTTGAAAACTTTCTTTTTGTTTAATCTGAATCTGTTCTGAGCTCCAAAAATCAGAATTTGGTTATCCATCGACTGGCAAGCCAACCACTTTCCTACAAATAGAACAAACAAAGGTGGTATCAGAGTGCTGCGCCTGAAGAAACTGGAAAGTTTTAACAGATTTTTATAACTATTTTTGCACTATCTTAATCCAGATTTTTATTATGTGTCAGGGTTCTAAGTAGCAGCTGATACTGCTTCTGCCTGGTACAACTGCCAAGAGGCAAAGTCTTCAGTTTGACAGGATTTTGGATGCCTGTTTCTACAAAATGCACAAAGAAAACCTCTGGCTGTTACAGCAACGTGCTGCATCAACCCCACCGATTTACTGGGAAGGTTTTAAGCTACTGAGTAAGCTCACCAGGGCACATAATTAAGTAATCCAGATAAGGTGAAAACAACTCCATCTAGCTGCAATCTATCTGATTACCTCTTTTGTGGGTACTCCAGGATGGTCACCTTTTATTTTCTTTATGGGAAAAACACAACTAAGGTAGACTTAGGAGTTTGATAAATCTTTAAATTTTTGCAAATCTATAGTATTCTCTGCCCTAACAGAATACAACTTAATAAAGATATCTTAGTGAAAGAAAAAACCCAGGCTTTTCTAACTTAACTGTCTCATTTTGAGTCTTGGCAGTGCATTAACTCCTGACTGAGGATCCAATGAAGTTGACATGCTACAGAACACCACAGAGAGAGACTTCTGTCCTGAACTCTGCCTATTGTCACTGCCTTTAAAGTGTTTAATGCAAACAGCAGTAACATAAAATATGCCAACTCAACTGTAAATCTGATCACACTTCCAGCTACCACCTGGGAATCTGAGGGTTGTCTCCATCCTCCCAAAGAAACAAATCCAGTGTGTATCCCAAGCATATTATTCTCCTCTTCTACTTTTTAAAAGGTCTGTTTCCTACATTGCTCAGGAGGATGAGATTCATAAATCAGTGCCCCTAAGCAGAAAAGTTCCACATCTGTAAAATTTTCAATTTAGTTTTCTTTAAAGGACTCATTTAACTCCAAAATGATGCATGATGTGTCTGCCACAATCTGTACCATAACTATTCCAAAATAACTTGTTTTGTGTGATATTGGAATACTGTAGGTCAAGACAATGTTAGTTAATGTGACAGGTGATGACTTGAGCTTAAAAGATGATTATTTCATCCCTAGCATCATTTACTGTCTTATCTCAGAAATCAAATACTCAAATTCTGTCCAGACAGAACAGGAAAAATAATGAAAAATCCATTATTTCAATGTGGAAGCATGAGACGAACCGAAAATCGGGATCAGAATACAGCAAGTTGTGCCATTTCAGAAGCAGGGGTTGAAATAAGCCAGCTCAGGAAGCTAACATTTTTAAATGCAGCTATCTCTTTCTCCAGAATCTTCCTTTTTAGATTAGAAACCCATGTCTATTGTTAAGAATAAAATATTTATACTGCAAAGCAAATACAATTGGATACTGACAGCTGGCTGAAAACGTTAGCTGTGCAACAAGTTGATCAGCCACTCTTCAGCATAATGGGACTGTTGAGTGTAAATCCGGCAATACCTTAATAATGTTGACACTAAAGCTATTTCATTTTGGCCACAACAGATAACAGAGATTTTGTCCTGTTAGAGGGATTTTCACTGATTACTGGAGGCACTAAACGTTTATCCTCCTTCAGTTTGATTCCAATGGCAGAAGATAAACACCAGTAAAATGTGAACATACAGAGCACTGAGACAATTTCGTATTTCTCTTACGCAAGGGTTATTTTGGCTACATTCAGAACAGAAAGGAACAGCACGAACAGGATCATGTACATCATCAGTTTCTGCTTTAAGTGTGGCACCACAAGGACTGCTGAACTTGCTTAGTACTTTGCAGCCACCGTCAGTTCCCACCACCGTTTCTCTTCGTATTTTAAATACAGCAAAGAGCACATCATAGCTCTAAGGAAAGAAAGTCTTTTTGCCTTGTCTGAATGAAAGTCTAAATTTAAAATTACACAGTTATCCTGACATAACCCCTCATTTTGACATACTTGTTCTTCTTAAGACTTAAATCAAAACCAGATCGTGTCCAATCTTGGGATAAATGCACACACTGATTTGGGGCGGGGTAGCGTGGGGTGGCAGAGGGATGCAACATGGCAATATTACAGGGATATAATCAGTAAGACATACCTAGGTAAACTATGCCCAAGGCAGTAATGTGTTAACCTACCATTTGGAGACAAAGTCACAGCGGGCATTGAATGCATACTTGGCTCAGCTATGTACTTGAAGTCAACAGGAATGTCCCTGCAAAAGGAAGAAGTATGTGTTTTAGGAAGCCATGGAAGTTTTCCAAAGGGCTGTCTCCAGTCAGCTGATTTACTCAGCCACTGAACCGTGGAGAGCATATGGTGGTATCCAAAGGAAGAATTCGCAAAAGCTCAAAAATATTACAAATTCCCACCTAGAGAGCTCCAGCTGTGGAGCCATCTACAGGATAACTTCTGATGGAGTGAATTTACCCCAATCAAATGACCCAGAATCTAAAGCAGAATCATAATTCCAATTAAGAGTAAAACTGTAACACAGAGATACTCTATTGCCTCCAGTTTAACTGCAGCTCTTACAAAAATCTTATATAGGTAGGAAGAATAGACTGCTATATGCATGTGACTTGATTTTTAACTAGAATATCTGTAACTTTTTTATTTTTTAAAGAAAAAGAAAACAGGAGTGTCTCTCTCTCTCTCTCATCTCTCTGACAAGGCCCTTTTCCTCCTGATCTCCCCAAATGGGATGCCACCTAATTCCAAATGTTCACAGCTGAAATGAACCATGAGCTCCTTGGTCTTGATTCCATACAGGACTGTGCTGGTGTATGTTAAGAACATACACTGTCCCGGACAAAGGCAGTACCCATACCTAGGGAAAAAACAAGTACAGTCTAATCCTTACTCTGCAGAACTGTAATTTGGTTTTGACTATATAAATTTAATTACTAACGGGCTGTGCATATTCATAGTATTCCTCATATTCCACATTCAGAAGGCTGCTAAAAAGGGAAGGCATGCACGTGTCTTTCTCATTAAGCAAAAGAAATCTCCAGCAGATAACAGATTTGATTAATGTATTCAGCAGAAAACACATGCAAAATGTTCTGTTAGCAACATGAATTAATACAAAGGGGATGGTTATGACTTCATTGTCTAATCCACACACCAGGACTGCTGCTGGGACACAATCAGAGCAGAGAGCGTGGGTGGCTGCCTTGTACTCGCTGGCCGAGCCTTGTTGGATAGCAATTCGGTTGACACTAGCAAGGTATTTAGAATTCTGTTTTATTATGGAGTAAGTTGTTTCCTGTCATCTTGTGTTAACTAACATACACATGGGAAACAGGGCGAGAGGCTGCTCTGTTGTCAGGAAGCAACACAAATGCTCTTGTGAGTTAAATGTTAAAATAATTTACCCCTCTGCATAAGAAGGGCAACCCACTTCATACACTCTGGGGATAAGTGCACATGCAGGGATAACTGGCTTCCAAACAGGCAGACCTCAGACTACTGTTGGACAGTAAATCTGTAAAGGAATAACAAAAAAATCCACATAATCTCTGAGGCTGACCAACATGACAGCACAGGAGGTGCAGCCCACTGTGCCCCCTTCCTACCCTTTTGTATCAAACAGCTTCAAACCCCACCTGGAAACAGTATAGAAGGTTATCGCTGCGGTAAGGTCAGATCCTGATCAACTCCCAACATCCAATACTTCCTCAGCCCACCAGTCACCTGGAATCCTCAATGCCAGGTAAAAGCAATCCCATTCAAAGCCCCTTTAAAACAGTCTCATCACAGAAGATGCATCTCCAGTGCTGACTTGTACTGCAGTGAGAAATGGAAATGCAGCACAGGCTGTCCTGCCTGCTCTCTTTACAAATGAAGGCAGGCTGATCTGCTGGAATTTATCCAAGACAGCTCTACTTTATGTTGAAACCTACCAGACACACTTAGGAGAGCTGCAGGATATGCTGCATTAAACTATTAGGCAGAATAAAGAGATCCATTTATGTTTCACATTTGCCTCCAGTCAGATTGCTAGATAAGTAATATCAGCCTGCTCCCTTAAAACAAAATCTTAAAAAAAATTATGAACAAAGATGCTGTCATGGTTGCCTGAGATCAAAACTCATGTGATATACTGTTCAAATCTTTAAAGATCTTCAAGTCCTTTCCCCACTTCACAGCGTTTCAAAGTCTGGAAAGTTTTAAATAACAAAAGCAGTATCTACTAGCCAAGATTTCGAACTTTATCTGGGGTGCTAATACAACTTCTTCCCCAAGCAGGAGAGAGAAAACTCCTTTCAAAGAAAGAAGAAAAAAACCTCAAAACCCAAACCAATCTAATTCTGGCATCTGCATATCACGACGAGCTCTCTCAGGAGATTACCATATCTCTACCAGGAACGATGGAGGAAAAAAGCTTGCTGAGGGGTATGGCTTTACAGAGATGACAAGCCTCCTAAGCCTGCCAGGATACTACCAATATACAGTTCTTGTTTTGCTAGCTGACTTGAAGGTAAAAGGAAATAAAAGCCTCCAAGGTCAATTGCCCAAATCATTTCAGTTTATCCAAGCAGGATCAGATGAGTATGAAGCAGATAAAGATAACATTTTGCATTTCAAAAGACAAACTAACACTTTGCATTTCTACAAGAAAGAACAAAGAATATGATACCCGTGTCAACATTAATATCATTGTTGTAATGACATAATCAAATGAAATGCTAAAGCAGACAATTTTTGAAGTACTCCCATTAAGACTCCTAAAGAAACCATTTAATCTGCAGGTCTGTCCTGTACATACAATCTGAACTTTCAGCAACGAACCAGCTACAACACAGCGCACAGCACAGTGGAATCTATGCACAGCATGAACTCCCAGGGAAAGGAGATTCAAATTCTCAGGGGAAAAGTTTCTCAGTGTGATGAAGTCTGACATGGCATCCCATTACCAGTTCTGGACAAGTCAGAAGTGTTTACAAAACATACTACAGAATTCCTCTAGAGAATTGAAACTAAGCAATTAGATCATCTTTAATTACTGGCTTTTAAGGCCATACTCAGGTCATAATTACTTCTGCTTTGTTTCTGTAGGGTACTGAAGAAATGTTGTCCTGAAGAATATACAAAGAAATATGCCAAAAGGTGCAGTAACCAAATCACACTAAATTGCAAATAATTTTCCCATGAAATTAGGAAAAAAAGGATTTGAGGTATAGCATGAAATAATTTGCCATGGAAATTTTCAAGCCCCAAATGCTTCTGTACTGAATACGGTAACGTAGTTTTAATGCACTCTAAAAATCTGGATCTTGAAATTATAGAAATATGCCTACAGACGGATTAACGTATAACATGGCAGGTTGTGGAGAAAGGTTTTCAAGTCATGCTTAAGAAGAAAGTATTACATTTGCTCTTTATAAAACAAAAAAAAAATCCCTGATGACTATATTATAGAATATTGCCTACAGTTGAGTTCCCTATTATCTGAACAAAGGAGCTCTTTCTTCAGCGTACAAGCTCAGTACTTATTTTTTTCTGCAGAAGGAAAAAGCTTTGCCACTGGAACAAGCAGGTTGCGATGTTCCCATGCCAGAACCTTTTTGCCTTTCCTGCCCTTCCCCACAGAGTGACTAAATCCACCCACTTCACTATTTATTTCAGCCGTCAACACAAAGCTCACAAAACAAGGGCAATCCAATCTCAAGGAAAGAACAGATTTGTGCAAGTGAGATCCTCCTCCCACTTGCAGAGAGGAGACACTCCTTAGCAGATACAAGATTGTAAAGATTTTTCTTTAAGGAGCTCAGTAAATACATGGGTCTAATTATGAAGTACTGAGCAGAGGCTCTCTGGGAGTGACATATGGCACCAGCACTACATGTCTAGCCTAAGCCTGGGTTCCCAGACTTTGGTCATTACCACTGGCAATGATAGCAGCTGATCACAGACATGCTGAGGCTTCTGCTGGATCCTTGGGTAACATTCAAACACCACAGATTGGAGCCTCTTGTCTAGGTTTTTTTTTAAAAAAAGAAAAAGCTAGGAAGGAACTGATTAGTCACAGAGCTGTCGAACTAGCATCCATATTGTGCAACAGCTTTGCATGTGTGAACAGCAAAGTGAAATGGGTACCTAAAGATATGCGAGTCATTATTTCAAAAGGAAATTTTAAATCCTAGAGAAAACTAAAAGTCCTAACCTGAAAAATCTTAGTACCTAGAACCTTTTAGAAAACATTTTAGATAGGAGAGATTTGGCTTCTCCCCAGATATGCTAAAAGCTGGAGGACATTCGAAATGATATTTTTATGAGTTTTTCTCAGATAGACTTTCACTTTTCTGTCATCTGTTGTATTCATGCTGTGGGCATCAATGATTGCCAGAAAACCAGAAAGGAAGCTACACCAAAACAGCTATTTCATACATGGGCCAAATATTATATAATACTATGCACATCCAAGGTCAAAGCTTTCAGGACCGACACATGCTAATGTAACAGAACAGACGTTTCTGTAACAGGTTAATTTAAGAGCTAACACACCCTTGGGGAAAGGAGAGAGAAGAGAGACCACTGATGAAGTGCAGTGTGCTTCAGGCTGACAGGACTCCTTTATGCTTTCTTTTGGGCAAGAAGAAATCTGTGAAGTGTCTTGAGAATTAAGCCAGGATGGGTTGGTTAGTATTCAGCAATGTAATATGGAGCATTAAATTTAGATTAAAATATCTAGAAAAATTATCCTAAAAGATACAATATTAAGATAAATTATTAATAATTAAGCCTAAAAATACATACAGCCCAATGCCCATGTAAAATCTGCACCAATAAAGCAGAAGCTATGTAAGACATTTTACTTTGCAAACAGTGATTTAGGTTTTGTAGACTTTAAAAACAGTTTTCAAATATTGCAGTACAGTAGGGCAGTAAGCTAGGGACCGTAATTCACTGTTAGACATTAAGAATTATTTCAAAGACACTGAAAGTGTTATAATAAAATTTTGGAAGGGATGTTTCCTTTCACTTGACAAAAATGTTTAAGAACTATGACCCATACTATACTGAGTGGCACTACGCAGGAGTTTGCAGAGTATATGCCCAACTTCAACAGTTATTAGAAATCAGCAACAACAGCTGAGACTGTTTCACAATAAAGCAGAACATGAACATTTTAGTTACGGCATATAGGATTACATAAAAATTTGTAGAAATTTAAATTCAGCTCTTCCTCAGCTAGCTAGAACTCTGTACACTCCAGTATCTTATGTGCTATGTGTACTTTTAAAAATAAACTGTCTTCTCAGTTTGCTTATAATATACTTCAAGTTAAAATTCAAATTTTTAGACTTACCATTCCCAGACTCTTAAACTCTTGTCATCAGATGTACTCACAAACCTCCTATTTTCATCCACAAACACAATGGTGTTGACAGCTCCCAAATGCCTATCGTATTCCTGCACAATCTCACCGCTTCGAATATCCCACTACAAATAAAAGCGTCAGAATAAGGCCTTGTTTTTCACTAAATAACATCATTTTTAGTGGAAGAGATATTAAGTAGACATACCTGCACAATTTTCTTATCTGACATTCCTGCAACAAAGAGATTTTGTTTATCTTCGTCAGGGTTGAACTTGACACAATAAGGAACCTTCCTGTTTGTGAATCGTGAGATACATTGCCCTGCAACAGACAAGCGTCCATAGTGCATGAGGCTGGAAATTCTCTGGGCCGATTAGTTCTTTCCAGATATTGATAAAAACCATTCACTTTACATTTACTTTACTAACAGCAGGAAATACTTGTTTTAAAGCACTTGAGAGGATTAGAAGATAGAATTTCTTTCACATGTTTGTACGCATACACTGGTATAAACGCATACAAACTGTTCTGTACCCTTACTACAGCTTTCCAAACAAAGGAACTACTCAGTACTATGTATGTTATCAGGACATACCAAGGACATCAGGACTGGTCACGATATCACAAGCTGACCATTGTCTTTGCACAGCATTACCTCCTCATAGCCTCAGCCATCTATACCCTGATTATATGTTACCTGTAACTTACAGAAGCCTGTTTTAATCTGAAGGCTCAATACATTTTTTCAGGTGTCTCAATAAACTGAGTTCAGACTCAAGGCTGGAGAATTTGACTTACACCTTTCTGGCTGCCACCTGTATGAGACTAGTGGCACTGCTGACCAAGGAACAGACTTAAGTTTAAAAGAATATTGACAAAATGTGTACTGTATCTTTCTAGCTTAAGAAACTGTTTGGAACAAGCTTAAGAAACTATTTGGAGCAGAATGTTACAGAGCCTCTGTGAGAGGAGAGACCTACCCTCCACTCCCTATATCAGCAGCTCAATTTCTACCACGTTGTCTTATTTGAAGTGCCCTTCAGGTTCAGGTTAACCAAAAGATCAAGTGAAATAATTCTTCTAAATTAAGCATATTAAGGTCTAAAGCGAAATTTCATTACTTAATTTTATGCCTGTAAATATAAATATGCCATTAACTGATTTGGTAAAATTTTGTCTTTTTGCTGAAAATTGTTCTAGCATTACAAATAACTATTAAACTTCTCAAATAAAAAGGTATACGAGATACAGGTACACAGGCAGTGTCAATTACACCATTACAAATAACAAAACATTTGCAAAAGAAGACTATTAATCCTGTAACGAAAGTCTAAACACTGAACTACAAGGTGATATTAAGGATAACTGGAAACAACCTGACTGACAGATAATATATCTTGATATTTACTATTAATTAAACATAGTGCAACTAACAGCATCTCCAAATACCAGCCTACCTGTTTCAGTGTCCCAGAGCTTAAGATAGCGGTCATATGCAGCACTAAGAAATCGTGTGCCAGCATTATTAAAACAGATGTCTCGAACAGCTTTACCATGTCCTACAAGACAGAAGAAATGCAATGTAAACCATTCATTCTTAGAATCAATGGTTTTTAAAAAATATTATTCAAGTTAAATGCTCCGGTCTTTAACAATGCAAACAGAACAAGCAGATCACTTATTAAAGTTCTTACGAGCGCTAGTAAAGAATGATTCAAGTGAGAAAAAAAAAATAACTCCCTAAAGGATTAATAAATTGATATTACAAGCAGAACTTTAAGTACTGTTGGCTTCAAAGATTGTTCTGGTTGCAGTTAATAGCTGCAAGAGAAATTTAAAACACTGTAAAAAATGTCAACATCTAATGAAAAAGAGGAGAGAGAAACACAGGAGATCATAGAATCACTGAATGGTTTGGGTTGGAAGGGACCTTAAAGATCATAGAATTCCAACCCCCCTGCCACAGGCAGGGACACCCTCCACTAGCCCAGGTTGCTCAAAGCCTCATCCAGCCTGGCCTTGAACCCCTCCAGGGATGGGGCATCCACATCTTCCCTGGGCAACCTGTTCCAGTGCCTAATATATTTAAAGGAGAAAAATTTAAAATTAGAAAATGGGTACAAAATATAAGAAATATTAGATCAGAAAATTAAGAATGCTTTCATCTGGTGTTAACCTTGCTACTCCTCTAACACCAGTACCTTCATCTGACCACTGCATTAGACTTGCAGGAGATCTCTTTAGTTGAAATACTGGCACAGTAACTTCAATATAGCAAAATAGCAGGTAAATCTGGTTGATAAAAAGGACGTTTTGAGAAAAAAAACTGCTCAGAAAGAGCAGTCTATTGAGAGAGAAGCTTTTTTGAGCCATTGTCTTTGCCACACTGCTGTCATCAGAAACATTAGGTGAAAAAAAGACATCTTTGTTGTTACTCAACTTATATTCACTCAGTGTTCTAGAAAAGGAGAATCAGCTGCTTTTGTTCTGCATTCAAGTCTGCTAAGTTTATATTTCTGCCTCTCAGAGCTATCTGCTTTAAAAAGCACCTGTTACATGAACAAAGATGGCACCTAAACTTAAAAAAAAAATTCACATGCTTTTGCACTAGAAACTCAGAACAGAAGAGACCATCTATTTAAGGTGGGATCATCAGACCATGAGATGCCCTCAATGCATAAATACAGAGGGCTGCTGTTCTCAACATGAAGATGGGGCAATTTAATTTCATAATTTTGCCTTTGAAAGGGAGTCTTGCATAAAGTATTGATGACTGCAGTACACTAATGTTTTGTTTTAAGGGTTGTAAGGTGTTATACATCAACATTGAATTGCTTGGAATAATTACAAAGGTGCACTAAAAACTTTTTCAATTCTTATTGCAAAGATTATACTGAACCATTTCCCTTGGATGCCTACAAGTCCTCTCTATGATAAATTATTAAACTAACCTAAATCCTGTCCTTCCATTAAGTTCTTTTAAATATACACCATTTAAAAAAAAAGACTATTACCAATAAATGTTCGTAGACATCTTCGATCACCATATACTTCCCATAGCTTGGAAAAAAAAAAAAAGGGACAGGGAGAAAATATATTCATTGTTAAACAATAATGATGCTGAAATTAAGTGCAAACATATATGGCAACATCTTTTAAGAAATTAATTACAAACATATGACATCTACTGATTAATCGTCATTATCTACCCTCTGTCACCTTCTTGTCAGCACAACCCCCTTAAAATAACTAAAAACCCCCAATCATATTCTAACTTTAAAGCACTAAGGTTTTGCTAGTAAAAAAAAAAAAATTATCAGTTTTCTAATATGATGTAGGCTGGACTAAAATGAGTTTCATTCAAAACCACAATTGCTTCAGTAAAATACTTCATCAGAAACCTACTGATAGTTGTAAAACTAGACTTCACAGAAAATGAATTGTTATAATAACAAAGGCAAGAACCTAAGGAACTTGTGACCTTTAAATGCTATTACCAAATGATTAACACTGTTCTAACACCCACAGTCTTGTGTATTATTTCTATCTTTGTTCCAAGGAATTTGTAATTTAAAAATCAAGTGAAATAAATGAAAGTAACACAAACAAAAGGTATTTGGTAGAAGTACCAAAGTGTTCAAGTATTCTAAAATGCATTGTGTGTATTCAATAATAATACAAAATATATACATGAAAACAGAAAAACTACTCACCTTGATTTTGCAATCCATAGAGCAAGACAACAGTAAATGCCCAGAGAGAGGAAACAATCTAACTGCACTGACACCCTATAAATACGGACATAATTAAACAGTAAGTGGAGCATCTAGATATTTCCTCAGTTCACTTCTTCTCTTTTTCCAAGCAAAAAGCTAAAGCTTATCTTCTTAAAATATACAGATACTCTATTTTGAAAAGAAATAAGCTACCGACATTCCATTTTAGAAATAGCAATGCATTTTGAACAACAGTTGTTGGCAACAAACTGATTCACTTCAACAGCTATATATAAACCCCCCTGCAACACTCACACCACTACTGTAGTAAACACAGCAAAGAAATACAAATTGTGGGTTTGGGTGACCGCTGCTGTATAATAAGCCTTTTCAGGTGGGGCAGGTGAGGAAGTTATCCACAAAAAAAAACTTCTGGACAGCTCCAGATCTTACTGATACTACCAGTGCCTTCTACCCCCTGAACTCAGATTCCCTGGGCACAGCATTTTCCCATCTATCTGTATGTCAGGTACTCCTTGCAGAGGAAGCCCAAAGAACCACCGAGTACTCTTGGTTTGATGTCCCTTCTTTCCATTTCATGTCAATGACTCTATTCATATTCCATCCAGTTCCTCCCATCCCTGGTTGGACTTGGGTGCTTTATCCTCCCTATTATTGTCTAGTTATATCCCTCAGCTTTTCCAGATTTGTCAGCCCATCCTTCTCCTGCTTCTTTCATTGATATCATTATTTATGGAAATAATGAAAAAAGGAAAAAGCTATTTTATGCATCAGTTTGGTCTAATAGAATAATAGGCAGTGGAGTGACTAGAACTTTGGGGAGGAGATGTTATTCTGGAAAGTGGTGATACAACAAACTCTTTGATGAAGCAATCATTGAAGAAGAGCTCAGAGCTGTGACTCAACTAAAAAAGGGTAAAAGCTAAAAGTGTTCTGCGTTCTTCTTTCTTCCATCTTTCAGATATCACTAAGGTGCTGTCTATTGCAGCACAGCATATTCCCTCAAGCAGGGAATATGAAAATTAGACACGAAAGAAGCAGCAAATTGAGTATAGGCTTTACAAATCTGATCAGTGAAACACTTTTCTAATACCAAAATTATGTATATAGTTATAGACTCTGGCACAAGAAGAAACTGTAAATCAAATCAAAGAAAACTGCTAGCAAGCTAGACCTCCCAAAGGCAACAGCTGTATTTGGGAATCGTGTAATGCTGATACATCTTAATCACAAAACATATGTAACTTTTCAGAAGTTTTATATGAAATTGCCCTTAAGTACTTTTACTATTAACAAAACAAAACAAACAAAAAAGGTATTTTCAGCTATGTCTAGAATTAGCCTTACTCTTCTTCGTGTTGTAGTTTAGAAAATAACTCCAAATCCCACAGAAGTCACTAAACAATATTTGTCAATGTTTGTCCCTTTAAAGGAGGTCAGGAAATCACTAGGTTCATGAAAAAGTATATGCAGGTAAACAGCTCCATCTGAACAGGCAAACACCTTGTGTGAGCTTGTAATGCAACCAATTACATGCATAATGTCATAAAAACGAAAATACTCCTTCCTTCTACTGATACTTCGGTTTTATACAAATTACTAGCTTCAGACACAAAGTGAAGTGGGTTTTTGTGACACATGCTCAGAAACATGACTTCCTACCTTCGTATGTCCAGACCACACATGGATTTGTTTCTTTGGAAGATAGCACTTCTCAGGTGGCACCGTAGAACGGAGATTAACTCCAACATCTTGAGGGACATGAAGATAAGATCTCCCTTGATAGTCATACATTTCCTTAACTGAAAAGGTAAACACAGAATTCTGAGAATCCAAGAGCCTGTGTTTTAAAAGGTCATAATCTTCAAAAGGCCCAACAGCCACACACAATTAAGGTTTTTCTCAACACAGCTGCTCTGCTAGGAAGGGGTGAGGAGAAAAGCCCACTTCATAGGACACATGTGGAACCTTATTTGACATCAGCTGAGCTCAAATTAAGTCATTTCAGCAAAATCTGCTTGGAATCTGGTAATCTGAACTTTAAGACAATCCCTCCCCTACACATCTTGCTCATCATCAAACAGCAAGAATGTTTCTCCAGCTAACAAGGGTTTGCTGCCACTAACTCTACACAGATTATAATGTGCATTTGCCTGCAATTCACATTCCAGCCAGCTCTGTGCTGTGTCAGTCACATCAACAGAATTACAAACCAGAGGAAAAAAGATCCATTTGGCCAGTGTGAAGCAATATTGGTCAGTGGTAGCCAAGAGCTGCTCTTTAACTAGATTTAAGAAGTGATGGGACAGTCAGACATGCAGGGATGCATTGTGCATGGAAATGGATATTTCAGAGTAGACTTGTGTTAGATAGCCATCACATTAAGCTGTGCACTGATTACATTAATTGCTCAGTTTCTGGGATATTGTTATGGCAGTTTTGGTTGTACAAGTGAGCTCCTGCACACTATCAATATTTACACATGTCTACAAAATGGCATATTTCTGGAACTTTTGTGTTGGGAGAAGATTAAAATTTATCTTGTAAGGTTTTTCACTGTGAAACTTCAGGTATAGACCATGAAAAGTTGGATACAAAATTATCATTCAATAGGATGCTCAATGGCTAAAATTTCAGGTTTGTTACGCCTGTCACTATTCAATGAATACTGTCATGATCAACAGAATGAAGCACTAATGTCAGCAATGCATATCTCAGAGCCACTACTACTTTAACGCATATAAGAAAGGATGCTCCAGCTTGTGCATGTAAGCCTGGCTGTAGAAAGTGTTAAACAAAGAGAGTCTTGGTCTACCTATCTGTGCCAAGCAATATAAGGCAGGACTATTGTGTATGCAGAGAGCCGAAATAACCGTTTCCAAAAATCACTTAATTCTACTTACTTACCAAACCATTTTATTTGAAGGTATCATATGCTATAGGCTTCCATAGGGTAATTTGATACACAATTCTTCATCGTATGACAGCAAGAACATTTACACTAAGAACTGAGGAAGTATAAAGTCCAAGTGATTTTCCAAATTGTACGTAAGCTATAACTCAAGGCACTACCCGCTGATGAAAGTACTGACACATAAAACTGCAGTCATTCTGAATCTGAAAGTAAGCCAAACTCATAACTTTAAAATGTTTGCTCTGTAAAATCCGAAAGGGATATGTGTGTCTATTACTATTAAAAATAAATAAATAAAACCAGTATACTGAAAGACGACTTCCACGCTGCTCTTCACAGTATGAAGTGGAATTAGTCCAAGTTTATTTCTTTCCTTGTCCTTTATGCATGTGAGCACTATTATCTCCAATACAGAAACATCAAGGTGTCTCAGCAAAACCGCTGAGGTTGGCTGCCATCCTTACTAATTAACACAGCAGGCAGGAAAACACAGTGAGCAAGGAAATGAGAACAGGCAGGAACATGCCATTACCATGTAATATAGTCTTCTCCTCGCCAGGTTTATCATCTTCCAGTTTTCCTCTCTTCTGCCTCTTAGCTGTTATTTCATCCAACTCTTTCTGTTCTTCCTGCAAAAATCAAACATGATCTTGACTTTTAAAAATTCAGCATTCAGAATCACATAAGAAAATCCAGAACTGCAGTACTGTTTACTTACTATGAAGAACACATTCACTTGCTAAATGAGATTAGAAATATTTCTAAGCATCAATAAAGAGAATACCTTTATCAAAACTAGAATAATTTTAAAAACTATGCACATTGAAAAGAATTAAATACTATCTTTTTACTCATAGACTACAGCTAAGCATCACTGACTGAACAAGAAGGATGTTTGTTGGTTGGAAAGGGTTTTTTTGGGGGAGGTAATTCTTTTTCTGTTTTTTTTTTTTTTTTTTTTTTCAATTTTTTTTTTTTTTTTTTTTTTTTCTTTTTTTTTTTTTAA
>VZTO01005443.1:240984-257221 GCA_013400615.1 Syrrhaptes paradoxus | reverse complement strand
ATTCTTTTTCTGTTTTTTTTTTTTTTTTTTCTAAACAAGTTCTACTTTCAATTCTTCTCAAGCTGCTTCTGTTTATAAACATCTTTTAATCAGACTCTACACACTACACACAAATACCATTAATCTTATTTCCAAAGAGTCTCACAATAATTGAGTGCAGAATATTCAGAACACCTTATTTGGACTTATCACCTAAAATGTTTCTAACACCCTAAGAAATCGAATGGATCTTCTTCTTGGAAAAACTACTAGTGCAGCTGGATCTCTGTTAAAACCACTGCAATGTACTAACAATTTGTATCTATTGTGCTAAATTAGTACTTACTTCCGATGGTTTGGCTACTTCTTTTTCATCAACATACTTCGCCCATGGTCCCAGAAAACCATCAATATTAGATGCATCGTTCTCCTTGAATTTCTTCCTTTTTTCAACTTTCCTTTGTCCTGTTTCAAACACTGTTAAACCTGAAGAAAGAAACAATGCACTGCCTAGCTGCCAACACAGAATACATCATCTTCATAGGTCACATCACAGTCACTTTAAAAGAAAAAAAACCACCACCACTCCTTCCAGTACACACAGCAAAACGGAGAAAAGCATTTAAGCAAAACTGGCCAAAGCCATTTCTGTCTAAAGTCTGTAGCTGCTATACCAAAATAAGTGTATTTTTTTAATCTTCGGAAGGAAAGTGATATGACCTTGGATATAATCTGTGGAAGAGGACACAGAAATAAAGAGCCTTTGTATACACATGTGAATAAGTGTTAGAAAAAGACATGCAAGGGAAAGCATAACAGCAAAAGTTTACTCAGGTCCAATTTTCGAATGCAAATAAGTCACTGAGTGTGAAATATCTCATTATCAAGGTATTAATTACAAACCCCATGCCTCTGGTAGTCAAACCTCCCAGTGGCACACTATGCCTTTACCATTGGGCAACATTCCAATGTTTTTTCTTTTGCAAATAATGCAAACAGCTTAACTCTGCTAGACAGAGATAACATGCAATTCCCAGCAGAATGCTAGAGGCTGCATACAGAGTCATCAGTTTGCTCCTGAGTAGCACAGTTAAGGTGATTAGCCCAATGTACAAGTACCCTAATGCAAACATATGACAATTTTAGCTAAGACAGTTTAAGAGTACCAAAAAGCTCTGTTTTGAATATACAGATCAATTCTATTAACTGAAAGGCACATGCTAGGTTCCAATTACAAATCCTAACTTGAAATTTGACATAATGATAGACTGAAATATTTGCTACTTCAGGAAAACAAGGCCCCTCAATACCTCTCTTCCCTCTTCACATTAAAATTACAACACATCTTCATTTACTGTGTCTTTGGACATGGCTAAGTGTCTCATAATTCCTTCGTTTGCCAATACCTATTGCATTTCTTAGTGAAGAAGAAACTGAAACAGTCACCAGCTGCAAGTAATTTATATAAGACTCCAAATGATTTACCTTGATTTTTTTCAGCTTCTTCTACCAGACCAATATATTTGGTAGCAACTTCAGGATTATCTATAGAGGGATCTAATGCATAACCTAGAACAAGAGGAGAAATAAAATACCGTTATTTCCAATTTTTTAGTTTTGTACAACTTTCATTACTATTCCTCCCACCCTACATTCCATGATTATTTTTTCCTGATGGGTTTCAAGGAGTTAGGGATAAGGAAAAATTGACACTTTCAAATCCCATCCACTTTTCACTTGGCCTGGGTATTAGGTTTACTACCAAGTATTAGCATGAGATCCTTGAGTATACATTACTGCCAGAACGCTTAAATTGGCACAGGACAGAGAAGCAAATAAATATAATAGGCAACAGTTAACATAAGATACAAAGGGAAGGTAGTCATGGGGAGTCACAGAATCTTTCTGGTGGGAAGGGACCTCAGGAGGCCCCTGGTCCAACCCCCTGCTCCCAGTGAGATAACCACTGAATTCAGATCACTACACTTTGAGACGCCATAGCAACCTCTTCTTGCTGTAACACGGCATAAGGAAAAGACTAGCTCAAAATCTTATGTTAGCGACACGTGGTTTTAAACAGATGCTGCTTTAGTTCAGGGCACTGATCCTTGGTTTGCAAAGCCAGGAAGTCATGCTGAAAGCAGCTCTTTGCTGCTGCACAGAGAGCCCTCTGGCTTCAGCAGCAGCCCCTGGCCCTGCAGGCCCTGCCCTGCCCACTACCTTTGCTGTGTCAAAGAGAGTGCTACTCATCTCTGGTAGTCCTGGGGATGGCGGCAGCTGGATAGAAGAGGATGAAGACGAGGAAAAAAGGAAAGCAAATGATTTTTTCTATGGCTTTGTGCAGATTGTGTTTCCCCCAGCAGAAATTATTTAATCCTCCTCTTTCCAGAGTTGGGAGAGCTTGTTCCTTCAAACTTGAAAGCAGTTGCTTTAACTAACATGGATGGTATCAGAAGAAGCAGCAATGGCCTTGAATTTTTAAAAGAGTTAAGTATTCACATCTTCATTTCCTGATTACACTTATTGAGTCTTGTAAAAAAAACCCCCAAAACCCCCAAGACCAGCTGCATTTACTCTTATAAATAATTTAAAAAAATGTATCAGCATTTCATAGATATTCAGGATACTGACAACTTCTGATACCAAGTTTCTCATTTTAATATGTATATCTCGCATTTTTTCTCCATTTCTCCTGAAATGGATAGTATGATCTCATGAGAATAAGACTAATAAACTCACGGAGATTTGAAGGAACAGGTGCACCAAACACCACCATGGCTTTTTTTGGGAAAGACCGCACCCTGCTGGACATATCACCAATTTTTATTAAATACTATTCAAGTGACAAAATGTCCCTTTAGGGCCCAACGAGAATTTCTTGATATCAGGAAGGAAAAAAAAAGAAAAAGAAAAAAATAGCAGCAAAGAAGATACTAAACCACCACTAAAAGTAATCAGACACACAAAATCAAAGAAATCCTACAGCATACAATCTCTTTTTTTTTTTTTTTTTTTGATTCACAAAGACAACAATGAACAGTGGTAACTCAGTCCACCCCAGAGGCCAACAGCCCATAGAAGCACTTGGGTGCATACAAGTTGAGAACCTATCAATATCATCCCTATAGCCAAAGATGGTAATCTCCCCAAGCATCTCTCAGAAAGACTACAATCCTAGAAGATGGTCCAGTTCATTTCTTTTCAGATGTTGGGAAAAAAAAAATATATCACTGAAATTAGAAGAGCCATTCCAAGAACACAGCAAGTGTTCCCATACAAAGGGAGCAATCCACCTGCACACCAACTCGAGCTTCAAAGCTGGCAAGACCCAGCCATGGAACAACATATGCCTAGATGCTCCATAAGTACGATATAGGGAGAGAAATACATACCAGTGTCCTCTTATGAAATATAAATTCCCACCTAAATCAAAGAACAAAAAAATTATTCTAGACTATTATTAGAATTTACTTCCATGGATAACCAAACTGAGCAGACACTGCAATGAGACATTTGCTAATATAACTGCCTGCTTTTATTAAGCCACTATTTCAATGAGTTCTTTTCCAAGCTGTGAGGTTTCTGTTAACAGCAGAGAGATACTACTTTGGACTTATGTCAAAATCAATACAGTGGTTTACTTGTCTTCCAACTGTATTGATACAGTCTCTGGGACTATATTTGCTCGGTCCTTCTAAAAGAGGGACAGTATTCTAATGAATAAGGCCCCTGGGCCAAGCACAGCTTCCCGTGGAAACGGAGACTGGGTTGATTTTGGTCCAGCATCATTCTCATAGAAAAGCTCTGAACAATTTCTACTTTCTAGTGGATATATGAAAGAGAATCTTTTCTTTCTGGCTGCAACTCCTAAATGCAGCTGCAGAAGACAGCTTGCTTTTATCCTACTCAGCTGGGATGCCATATAATGTGCCCTGACTCCTACGTCTCCCTCGGTTTTATTTAGGAGACAGATATTTCATGCTACGTTTTAGCAAGGAAAGGCACAATTCCACCTACAACCATGATTTCAGTGCACATGAAAATGGTTGGTTAAATCATCGGACTTTGATGTGCATTCCAGAAAGACAGCTAATTAAAGTATATTTACACCGCACTGTGCAAGGCAGCATGCAGAGACCCAAGGCAGCTCAGGTATACGGAACAACGCAGCTGGACGAACCCATTCCGACTGCGCTGGCCTCTCGGCAGAGTCAAAGCAATCAGAGAATAAAGTGCCCACAATTGTAAGAGGTAATAGGTGTTGCATGTAACATGAGTAGATGAATAAAATGAAAGTGTTACTTCCAAGTCAGAGTCATTTTAAGCTCTTAAAATATCAGTCTTACTGATGAAGTAATCCTGTTACAACCAAGTTACTGAATACTCATAAAGAGCTTTGAGATTCACGGACAGCAGACTGTTTCTTATTTAATAAGACATTAATATCTTGTGAAGGAGAGAATTTAAAATACTAAATGCTGCATGAATGAAGCAGTCCACTTCTAGGATAAGTACTGATGCTGAAATGGCTATGAAACTATTTTTCTAACATATTCATAAACAGTTTGTGTGCAGCATGTAAAAAATAATCCATAATTCTACTTCACACTGAAAATTTATATATGCCCACATAATTAAGGAGGGTATACTTGCCTTTTTTAAAAAAAAACAATGCTCAAAAGGGAATTTTCAAGAAAAGAGACTGCTTCTGCTGAGGGTTGGGTACAGAAGAATGAATGAACAAGTGCTTACATTTTAGGACCTCCTAGTCATTTTAGCCATGCTTTAAGGACATTGCAAAAATAATGCTAGTTAAGCTTTTGGCCATTTATGTCATAATGGCTTATGAAGAGAAATTTGTTTTTCTAGAGAGAAAGCCATCTCTAACAGCTGCAATCATAGAAGAAGGTCATCCTACATCAATGGATTCAAATTAGGGTAGATTATCTATGAGTGCAGATGCAAAATGAGTTACCAATTAAAAAAAGGTCAGACTCTCACAGAGTAATTATTAATGGCTTTCCATCAAACTGGGAGAGGACCTTACACAAGATTATAAAATGGCCTGCCTGGATTATTTCCTTCAGTATTTTAAGGGATGAGGCCATCAGCAAAGGATCACATACCTGTAAAACCTGCAGGTTACACCAAAGACAGGTGTGAAATATGTCACTTCAAAGACATGCTGAATGACAAATTCCAGGGGGGAAAAATACAGGCTGCAAGGGTAGTGGTGTTGATACACTTAACAAGTCTATCTAACACCAACTGGGAAAAAAAGAAACAAGAAATCTTGAGATTTACGGCAAAGGAAAAACTATATTAAAAAAAAAGGAACAGCACTGGCAAGACCTAATCTAGATTGGCATGTCCAGTTTTAAGCAATGTATTTTAAAGAAAATTTAGACAAAACTGAGAGCAATAAGAATGATAAAATGTCGGGGATGAGGGAGAGGCCTAGAGAAGGTTGAAGAAACATGCTTGTCAGTCTAAAGAGAGATGAAGGCTAGAAGGCAAAAAACTGATGGACTCAAAGGTAGTTTCAATATGTGAAACATCGGACACAGCTATGAGCCATGGCTTAACAGGGCTGCTGGAGGGAATCCAAGTAGTGTAAATTTGCAACACAGAAGGTTCAGGGTGGTATCAATAAAATCTTAACCATGACACTTGTGAAAAAACAACTAGAATATTTACGTAGGTTTTTAAACCACACAAAATAGTATAAAAATAGGAATGATCTTGAAGTAATTCTGACTGAATTCAAGAGATCTGACTGTTGTCTGTGGATACAGGACCTGAATATCCTGTCTCCTCCTGGGGAGTGTGAAAGACAAGAAAAGCAGGTTTGCATTCACAATAACACAAGGGTTCATTACCTCTTGGGGGTCAAGGACAAAATGACACGTTAAGAATACGGTGTGAAGGTGAAAAAAAGGAGAACAACTAGAGCAGTGTAATACTTGGCTTTTCCTTTTGTGTATTATATGCCTGAACTATAATGTTTCATATCCTACAGAATAAAAAGACAACAACAGTTACGACTTCCACGTGCTAGTATCACAGAGACATTCTTGACAGAGAAGCTGAGGTCTGCTTGCTCGTCAGAGAGCTGAGGTTTGCATTTGGCATGCTCTTCCCCAGTTTTTTGTGGACTGAGGGACGGTACAAAAGTGACTCAATAAAGCTATGGTATTTTTGAATCTGTATAAAATAGTGTCTGGAAGCGCAGCTCATTCTCAAGAGGTTGTTTACTGCAAAGACAAGCTGCAGATCTTAACCCTAACGTGGAAGACATCTCCAGTGTCTGTGCCAACTCTACCTCTCTAAAGTTCTGGAATTAAGGGAACCTTACTGAGATGGGTAGGTCTCATCTAGATTTAAAAGGTTGTTGATACTGAGAAGGTTCAAAGAGTGCTTTTTGATTAAATAGCTGGGGATAGCCAATAGCTCAAGAACAACAAGCGATTTGGAAAGACGCACAATCTCAAAAAAAGCCATATCCTTATTAAAAAGGTAGCGTAGAAATCTGAAACCTCAGATAACAGGGAAAGCAAAAAGCACAGAATCATGTTTAAACTGAGGGCAGAGAAATGGAAAACCCAAGCGTGCATACAAAATGCCAGAGGCTAAAAATAATACATAGTGCAATTTGAAGATCTTGTTTTAAATTCAGAAACTAACATAATTTCTAAGACAATACTGACATAATTGGACAGAATACACTCTTTACTAGGCAGAAAGAATACAGAAATAAGATGGTCACACCAGTGAGGAAAAACATGCTATATGCTACAGAAAGGTTAAAGACAAATCAGATTAACAAGTTGATAGTGTTAACAACCATCAAAGGGTCCTTTGGATTGAAATTCCAGGTTTAAGCAGTGAAGAGTACAGTTGCCAGTTGTCCTTACTGACTGTTCAGCTAGAAGACGCAGTATCCCTGAAATGGTAACAGAGCTTAAACAGATGCTAGGGAAAGAAGCACAGTAATAATGAGATATTTTAGTCACCTTGTAGCAGACTGTGCAAAATCTCGCATCAAGACATGACGAAAAAAGCATTTTTTACACAAGGTACTTGTACCTTGAAACAGTCATGTTAAGAGATCCACTTGAAAAAAAGCCAATTGAGCAGTGCAGGAAACTTGATTTTAAGACTTTTTTTTTTTTCGTAAGGATACACATTTTATAAATTACCATAATACAGTATAAAGCAACATTGTTGAAGAAACAAAGAAAGTCATAATAGCATTTACTACAATCATCTCAATCTCAAAACAGGAGGGCTATGCTAAGTAAAGAAGATTTTTAAAAGGAACAGAAAGTGAGCACTAAAGGGTAAAGCCTTTTCCAAACGCAGGGACACTTCAAAGACCCAATGTAAGAGAAAAAGAACTAATGCCTGCCAGCTATTAAAAGAAGCCTTTAAAGAGACCAGAAGGAAGTGAGCACAGATGAACAGTATGTAGAGAAACTATCAGAAAGAAGGAACTATTCTTCAAAGAGCTGAAGTTGCATCCAAATGTGAAAAATAAAAAGAACCAAGCTCTACCAGACAAAGTAAAAACTACAGTAAGGCAGCCTCCCCCAAAAAGCGAGGAACAAATCACGTAAGGTATAAAAACTAATACTTGTTCTTTGTCAAAAAGTGCAGGGGCAGAAAGCATACCAGACAGTGTGTAGGTCAACAGATGATCAAGGAATGAAAAGAGAGCATCAGTGAGGTTTTTTCAAACACATGTTCATTATGGAGTAGCTTAGGGAGGTTCCTGTGCTAGAACCTTTCTTTATGGGTAATGTCACAAAATATCTACCTCAAAGTGAAATGTTAAGAGACTAAAGAGCCAAGTGGTAACAAAAAACTGGGACCAGATGGCAGTCATCAAAGAGATCTAAAGCCTAACCACGGTGCAAAACCTCTCACCTAATATTACCTCAATATGACAGAAACTGAACGTATCAAATACAATGCCAACTTTCAAAAGATGCTTCAGAGGAGATCTGGGGAACTACAGGTCAACCAGTCAGACATTTGTGTGGTTAGAAGTTTCAAGCAGTAGAAACTGTAATAAAGAAAACAAGGAGTAGACACTTGCGTGAGCATTATATATGGCAGCAAATATATGGCCTTCTGTACCGGTAAATTACAACAGCAAAACCTCCAGAATATTGCTGAGGTGACAATCGTGAACGAGCAAAGCTTAGTTGATGTTGGATACCTTTACGAAACTGAGTTAGACTGATTACAGGGTGCCTCAAAGACACTTTAAAAAAAACCCAGGTCTTTACATGGTCAATTGATTAAAAGTTATTAAAACACTGGCTAGAATAAATGGTTGGTTTCCACAGCACAGGAAAAGTTGCTGGCAGATCCATACTCGGGCCCATGCTGTTCAACATACTGGTAAGGGACCTGGAAAAAGGGAGCAAGTAGCTTTTACAAAGTCACTCAAACCACAGAGAGAAATGCAATGTTAAGAAATCTTAGAAACTGAAGGGAAAAAGCCTCCCACTTTATTAATCCACGGAACAAATTCATGGTGAGAGTACACGTTAAACACTGTGCACAGCTTTGCTGTTCACCTTGGGAACGATACAGAGGAACTCAGAGAGACACAAAAGAGAAACAAGCACAGCCATAGGCATGGAAAGGCTGCAACAGCGAAACAAAGAAGATTGGCCCTATCTTTTTAAGTGGAAAAAAAGCAGAATGAAATGAAATTATGGCCAAGATTTATAAAATAAGGAATGACACAGAAATGGTGAATAAGAAATAGCGTGTTCCAAAACAAGAGACTAGGGGATATCAAGTCAAACTAGAAGGCTGTTAAGTCCCACAAGTTCAAAACAGAGGTACTGCCTCCCACAAGGTGCTGGTAAGCTGCAGAGCTGCCTGCAATAGGTTACTGTGAACACAGAAAAATCATACGGGCTCAAGAAGGAGCTGGGCAAATTTGTCAAAAACCAAACCCACCAAATTCACTGAAAATTAATAGTGACATTGCCCTTGCTTGAGAGACTGCATATTGAAAAAAAAGTATTCAGACATACCACTATTCACTTACTTCTTCCTCCTCCTCTCTAGGTAGCCATTGCTGCCTACCTGTCTAATAGGATAAAGAGCCAGAAGGACAATGACAGCATGGATGTTCCCAGCTATCCACGCATCACAAGGAAAAAGTACTTTTGACAGTAAATATTTACTGCAAGAGAAGTAGATGCTGTTTGCAAAAAAAATACTTGGGTTTTGTTTGTGATCAATGTGTAGGTTTCTCACTGCATATGTATGAATGTTGAAGATAATATGGAAAGGTCTTTTTTTTTAAGAAACTGCAGCAGCTGAGCTGTTTCGGATACATGATCTCATTTACCATTCTCTCTGCCTTGTACACCATTCATCATTCATTTATTGTCAATGCTTATCTACATGCTAGCCATTGCATATTTGTTTGAGACCTCCTGCCTTAGCACAATGGTGCTAAACATCCTAACACAGGCCAGACATCTCAAGATCTGCAGCTTTTAATTAAGAGGTTTACTTTCTGTTCTTCCAATATGTTATGACTTAGTCATCAAAACCATGTATGACTTAGATTTATGCCTAGCAGTTATACTTGGGATTTTATACTTGGCCTTTTCTGAGAAGATATTTATTACGTCCTTCCAAATGGAAAAGAGAATATTGAATTTTTTAACAGACATCTTTTTGACAACTTAAAGGAGTGCTGTTTTTAATAGACCTTCTAGTAAGCCAGGATATCATGCTCATTTACTGCATCTTCCAGCTTGAACTTCAGCTTCTCAGTGCTTGTTCTTGCAGTTTAAATTGCCTATCTCAGCCTTTTCGTAGCTCCATTTTCACCGTACCCAGATCATTATCTATTACACATTTCTAGGAAGCTGAATATGATAGTTGCACAGTTGCCAACGTTATCAGTCTTAAAAATATATTTTTTTACTTTCTTGTAATACAGCTTCCAAGGCAGTTGCTATACACTGGTGATGTAAACCAACAGCAGAAGCTTTAAGTAAACTTACTAATTCTATCTTCCCCCAAATTAAACTTCACTAACAAAAAACCCCCAAACCCAAACACTACATGTCTACAGACCTTTTTTTTCCAATATCTATTTTAGATACACACAAGAATGCACAACCCACACAATGCAACATTTAATTTAACAGAAAAAAATCTGTCTATTCACATCCTGAATAGGCTCCTACCTGCATTGTCTGTCAAGCTCTAACATCAAAATTGTGGCCAAGTTAAAGTTCTGCTACAGAAACTGACATCCATTTCTTAATACTCGTGTTTTGCTTATATCCCACATCCCAACAACTCAGTGAAAAGTGCCAATTAGCTAAAACTGTGAAAAAGAAAAAAAAATTCTTAAATATATTTAATTTTTTAACATTTATAAAAAAACATCTAACAAAACCCAAGTATGAACAGAAACTGAGGATGTTATAGTCTCTGATTTCAGGTAATTTTTTCTTCCAAGTTTCACTGTAATACATCTCCTACAGATGTTAGCGATGAAGTCCCACTCTCATCCATCACAGACTGCAGTAAGTGAATTCCTGCATGCATAAAGCCCTAATAAGTTTAAGGGGACTCGTGCAGGGAGATGATTTTGAGGTATGACAGTTTGCAGGGAGTAGTATTTTGAATGTAAATATGAATAAAGAAAGACACAAGTCTGCTGTGCGAAAAGTTGAGACACATAGGTTTACACAGGAAGTATCAGAACTTGCCTAATAGATTGAAGTCGAAGAATATAAAGTGATACTCCACCTGAAAACAAAGATTCATATTTGCAAGACAAGCACTTGCTTGCAGTCAAGTTTAGAACAGAAATTAAAGCTTACAATGAAACACAAAATAAAAATTAACCACTTTTATATGTAAATACACAGCGGTTTTGTTCTTTCAAACACGTCCAAAAGAATGCTTAGAATCCATCAAACTTCCATATTTTCCCTATTTAAAAAAATCCATTTTTCTTACACTCCATAAGAAGTCTATTTGAAACTCAAGCCTGTGCAAAACTCAAATGTTTCATTTTTCTAATGTAACTATTTACAAGTGAAAAGGTTCTTCAAGATAAGAAATCAGCAACTACAATGACTACCAACAGAGTTCTTTGGGTCTATCTTTGCTAAGAACATTTTAGTAATGTATTCCCATCTTCTTAAATTCCTGTTCATTTATCTTGTATCTAGAGGCAACCACTCTGAAGGATTCCTTTTGGTTTTGAGAGAGCTACCTTTAGGTAGAATCGCATGAAAGAATCTATTTGCATAAGAGATCTACAGTTATTTGTCATACTAAAAGTGTGAAATTTTGATTTATGCTTTCTACACTGATGCAACTAATGGAAGGATTAATTAAGATGGGTTTGGTAGGAGGTCATACACTTGATAACAGTTTCAAAGGGAATTACAAAATGAGATTTCCCAAATAAATACTATGATCTCCAGCCGAATAGATTCTCATTCAAAGACCTTTCCCCATTTTAGTACGTCTGTTAAAAAGAAATCTACAGAACTTGCAGTCTTATTAACTGTCCTATAGAGAACAACTTATTGCGTCCAACCTGGGCATAATAAAAGTGGAGGTGAATTCCACTGTTAAGGACTTACCATAGGTTGCAAATGTTCTTCTTTGTTGTTCAAACATGAAATCATTGATGTGAGCTGGTTCTGCATATCCAGAAAGCATATTTCTAGGTGCAGCCATTTGTTGAGTCCTAAATGGGTTTTCTGGTCCAAACTACATCAACAATTTAAAAAGAAATTATATCAGAATTATTAATTTCTTTATTTATGTGTGTGTAATTTTCAGGAAAAACCACAGGAAAAAAAAAGACTTCTCTTTCAAATACTGTAACACAAAATCACTTCAACTTTATATTTCTTTATGACTACTGAATAAGCTTCTTAGTCTGTTATTTTACACAGTAATAGCTTGCAGAGTTGCTTTGAACAGCTCATTTCATGATTGAACTCTGCAGTCTGTATTACAGGTACAGAGGACAAATCAATATCAACCACTTGACACAAAACACTGCCATTCAGTATGTGATCAGTACAAGCATTCAGATGACAAAACCACAGCATACTGTCCCTTGTAAGAGCGAGATATCAAGAAAGAGGTATCAGGTCCTACTAAATTTGTGTTCTTAATAATGAAATTACACTACCAACAATACTTCCGTGCATTTAAAAAGCAACTGGGGACTTGATGTATTATTCCAGGAAATACACTCATGAAACCCTGCCTTGCTTTTCCTCTTGTGAGATGACAAATGCCAGTCTTCCCGACCATACTGTGGTTAGGGAAAAGAACAGTAAATACAAACAAATACAGTACACAGAGATATATCAAACTAAATTTAATTGTAATCCCTACACTTGTCAGCCACATTTGCAGATAACTGAGACTGTTCCAGATCAGACTTCCCCAACTAAAAAATTTACACAAGGTAACACTGTCTTAAGTTTAAATCAGTATTTTTGCTCACACGCTCCATGGCTTTGGCATGTTGCAAAATGCAAGCTTGTTATGAAAAGGCCAATTTCTGTGGTTCCACAAAAGGTTTTCTAAACATAAAGCATAACTAATGTACCCATTTCAGATTGATGCAGCCTTTGTCTACCCAGAATGCTAAACCCTGGTCTAACAGAAGACAAACTGTACAAACTAGCTAAATACCGAAAAAAGTTAAATGCTTGAGAAGCTATTTTTATCCTTCAGATAGCCTGTCAGTTTTAATAAAATAGAAAGTAGTTCACATGGCACCAGGCAGTCCAAATACAGCCTAAAATGGTTTTGCACTATACACATTTAGCACAATTTGAATTTCTAAAATACTTAACCCTAATGTGAATAGTTATACTGAAAGTACTTGGATTCTAAATCCTCCTCTTAAAAGCCATATATCCACAAGACTTACAACCATTCATTTTACTCCATGTAGCACGACAAGTAAATACCAAAAAAGTGAAAATAGTAGGAGACTAATTTAATGCAGCTCCTGTTTTACTTGACTTCTTTATAACACTGTTTTCCTAGCTTGATTTTTAATTTCAGTAGTTATAATTCTGATAAACACTTTAAGATTCTTCTTAGAACAGCTTTATGCAGAATATTATTCAAGAATTAAAAATATCAACACACCTGTGTAGAATCCTTTTTTCAATTTGCCCAAACTAGATTCCAAAACACAGCAACCATCAAAAGATTATATGTCTTATATGACTTTCAAATGAGATTTATAGAACCTCTGGCCTTTAAGTTAATGGCATTTCTGCTCTAGAGATCAGTACTGTTTCTTACCTCAGGTGCAAACATGGTATCGTAAGTAGGATTGTACTGAACTTCCTTTGTAGCAGGATCAAGGTGGACTCCTGTTTCCACATCTTCCTGAAATAAAATAGACATATTAACAAATCATTTACACAGACAGGCTTTTAAATACATGACATTACACCATTTCAGATGAAATTAGGGCTGTGGTTCAAGTCAACACTTCCAGCACTATGAAAGGAGAAGAGTAGCTTGGAAAAAGTTTCTATTTTTAAAAAATATTGATTGCAAAACCAATGATGGGCCCTCACTGAGAAATTCATCTGAGATACACCCAGATTTTTCCATGTGTATTATTACTTTTTTTTACACTCATTTTAAAAAGATGATTTGGAGGCAAGATTGGAGGCAAGCTTTTTTTTTTTTTGATGATGTTGTAAAACCAGACCTTGTAAAGAAGAGCCCATTAAAATAGTCACAAATTTAATATAGAAGTGTGAAAACTAGAGTTTTACAAAAGGTGGAAGTCACAAGTAACTGCTCTGAAAGATAGCTAGGAAAAAATATTAGACATCAACGTGAACATACATATAACAATGAGTTTCAGAGAATTCAATGATCCCTTATTTCCAAGTTTTTACCAAAAGGTATAAACAAAATTCAGCTTCTATATTTAAACACATTTATAACCCTGTTGTAATAAAAATTTAACTTGATAGATAGACGAGGGGAAAAGAAAGAGGGGCTAACCACAATAACTTCTCAAAGAACTCAAAGGGAAAAATTTAGAAGGGCACATGCAGCTGAAGTAGAAGACAGAGAAGATGGGAAAGAAAAAGGCTGATTAGGGGGCAGTGCTCAAAAAGATCTGCTTTCAGCTCTAAAAAAAGGCTCATTTACATTGATCCTAAATTGACACTACCAGCCCCCCTTCCCCCCCCTCCCATTATGGGTTCTGTTAATGAAGGAGAATGTTATTTTGTGGTATTGCTTCCTGCATCTTTATTCTAGAATAAATGCATTTGAAAAGGATTTACGATGTGCTAGGATATTGATAATATCCCTAGTAATTATACTGAAAAAGCTATCTTAGCATCAGTGTTTAATCAGTGCTTACGGGATCCAAAATAATTTGCAACCCAGAAGAAAGTGGCACAATAGAGGATAGAATTTGAGCAGCCACTTCATTAATAGAAAATTACCTTGAACAAACTCCATCTTGCTTTGTATTACAATATCTTGATAGAGCAAAATGGCACGTCCTTTACTTATTTAATGTTGTTACCTATTCTCTGACACGCTGTGCCCAGAAGCTTTTCTTCTCCCCAGTTAAACAGCAGGTCAATTACAGATTTGCTTAGGCATGCAAGACTTCCAAGTTTTTAAAACCTGGTTTTCTAGAATACAGAAAAGAAAAACAGTACCCAAAGATCTTTGGCTTCTTACCTGATTGTACTTGGTTAAAACTGGTCCAAAAACCAAAACCAACCAAACAAAACTCCACAACTGTGGGTTTTTTTTTTTTAAAGAGAATGACATCAGCAATCCCATCAATTGTTTTTCTACTAAGACCACTGTCTTAGTAGAATTGTTAAGTCCAACTAGAAAGCTTTACTCTCGCTGTGTATCAATTATTTTAACAGGCAGGTCCAGCCATTGCACTGCTCTTGCTTGAGCCCTTAGCGCTGCCAATTCTCGTCCTGACCTCCTTTCTCTCATCACACGACCTTTCCAATTCACTGGGCTTGGATGACAACACCTACAGGTACATTCACAGCCCTTACTTTCATACACTATCAACTTGCCTGGAAACAGCACAGCAGGTCTAATCCAGTCATTCAGCAACAAAAACAGGCCCCCCTCCATCCCCAGCTAGAATAGGAGCATATCAAAACTGTTTCCTAACCTTAACTACACACATATTTCTTTTCATCACTCCATGACCTGAGGACATTTTCCATAGACAACTTTTTCAAGTCACATCATACAGCTTGATCTGACAGCTAGACTTACATCTTAGCCACCAACCTCATAATCTGAGAAAATAAAAATTAACATCATTGATAATAGGGCAAAATTTATCTTAGTGACTGTCACTCACATTTAAACAGTAATCAGTTTACTTGAAATTAAGACACAGGTTTTTTCCTGCTCTTTGAAGAAGTGAGAAAAATCCAGTTTTGCAAAAATGCCAAGAATTTTTCAGTTCTGCTATTTTTCCCCCTCTTTTCTCCCTGTTAAATCATATTCTATGCCGCTTGGTAATTGAGAAAAGAAACAGACTGTGCCATGAAAGCTGATCCTCTGTTGGATGATTATAGCAATTCTGGTTCTCCTGCACTGCTGGGGGAACAGTGCTGAGTCACTTGGAAGCTACACAATATGTTCACTCCTAGACCACCACAGGCATAGTCTTTCTGCATGAAAACCACTGAGCCTTGAAACTGAAGCACATGTTATATTTATCAGAACTACACTCCCCAAGACCTCCAGCCTTATTCATGCTTTCATATATTCGGGCATCAAATGATCTGTTAATATGCTGCTGAAGCACATAATAGTTATCTTTTCCCTATGTCAATTTGAATGTGTCCCAACTCCCCATTTTACCTTCTCAGTATTTTAAAGAATTGAAATCTTGATAGGAAAATAAAGCGTTGACACAACATATTCAGAAATGTTAGTCTATGGCAAGAGTTTGAATTGCAGCAGACAAATTATCCTTTAGTCAACATGCAATAAATGCCATTTTGTACAACATTACAAAGCTCTGATAGGTAGCAGAAACATTAAAAATATTAACCTAGCCCATCAATCATTTCACAAATTGGCAAGCTATCTGCATTGGAGCAGGCTTGTTTGGGTTTGGGTGTTTGGTTTTGTTTTGTTTTTTTTTTTTTTAAATGTGAGTAAAAAACCCATCAGAAATCTTTTCACATGGTGAAGA
>VZTO01005443.1:207697-233434 GCA_013400615.1 Syrrhaptes paradoxus | reverse complement strand
CAGGTTGCCCAGAGAAGCTGTGGATGCCCCATCCCTGGAGGGGTTCAAGGCCAGGCTGGATGAGGCTTTGAGCAACCTGGGCTAGGGGAGGGTGTCCCTGCCCGTGGCAGGGGGGTTGGAACTGGATGATCTTTAAGGTCCTTTCCAACCCAAACTAGTCTATGATTCCATGATACATATATATATATATCTCTCATATGTCTATGATGTACTTTGAGGCAACGACTCATCAGATTTATGTAGAATAAAGAAATACAGGGGCTGTATTTGATATGCTTATTTAAGTAACAACAAAAAGCCCCAAATGCTGTAGCTACACACTAATAATTATGCCTTGCTAATAAAGGGAGTGAGAAATCTATTCCTCTTTAAGGTACACACAAGCCTAACATCTGTGCAAGTTAACAGGCAAATCTTCTGAACCAGAAACAGGTACAATGATTAGAACTAGGACACAGAACACCAGCCCCCTAAGATTTACATTCTCAACTGCCAAAAATGCATGTGCAGCGGTCAATTATACTTATTGTATGCCTATTGATTAAAGGACCAGCAAACTTCTCACCTGAAGGTATTTGGAATACTTCTGGAATGTAGACTATTGAAGCAAATATTTTTATGAATCTTGTTTAAAAAAACCACCACAACCAACAACATGCTGAAGGGACTCTGAAGGTTTTTAATGTCCACGTAAATTACTCCTGACATGTCAACCCTTCCAGCCTCCATCAACTTTTCTTACCCATTCCTGGTCCCTTGTGTAACAGATATCCATGGACTTAAGAGTATTTCATCCTTATTCATGTCAAAACAATACACACACAAGTGAACAGATACTAATGAGCTGTAACTGTGCTTTCCTCCTCACTCAGCTTGCTGTTTTTCCAACCCTGTACTTAAAGAATTCTTGTGACCTACACTCTAACATCACATCTTTTCTTCAGTAAGGGCTTTCTAAAGAATTAGGGTAAATTCCTGAGGTGGTGACTGGCAAGGTTTCACTGCTGATCGGCAAGCCGCTATAATTTTTAGACACGGAAAGTCTTGAGAGTCTGTTGTCTATGAGACCAGCACTACTTTCTTCAGCCATAAAAGTCTGAAAAGAAAGCCTGATATCATTCCACAAGGAAATGATCTGTTACTCCTCAAAGGTGGTTTTGGTGCTAAAAGAACCTCCAGTATGCTGTGTAAAAGCCTCAGGCTGAAGTCATTGATCTTTTCAGTTATATGCATCTCATCTATGATCTGAAATAAAAATGATAGACAACACCTTAATGAAACATCTTGGTATGCAGAAACCTCACTTCCCTCTTATTGTTGTTAGCAGAACGCCTGTGGCATACAGTCTTAGTGGATACCCTGGTGGATACCCTGTTCCAGGCATAGCCTGGTGAACAGCTTTGAACAGAACATGCTACTGACACTTAACGCTCTCCTCCAGCTGCTTGTTCCTACTGCGGCACTGGACATTTGACTGTGCCAGCACAGCATTTGTGCAGCTACATTGCAACCCAGATCAAGGAACAAATCACAGGCACAAATAACTCCTCCAGAATTACTACTTTTTTTTTTTTTTTTAATCCAGATCAGCTTCCTGAGGTCAGCTGTAAGTATCTGCACAAACCTTGTGCTGGCATGGCAAAGGGAAAACTTGTTGCTACAGCCTTAAGAGTGGTGAAGAGCACAGCTTTTGCTACTTGCCACTTATCCTCATCCACACTGTAAAGATATTACAGTTGTCAATTAGCGTTCCTTTCAAAGCCTGTAAAAGAGTCTCCCAAAGGCTCAAAATCAATAAGTTAGATATTTCTAAGACTCTAAGGGATAAGAAAATGCACATCTAGTCAGTGCATGCAATACAACACACACAAGCAAATACGATCAGTTGTGACAGCACATGCATTAACTAATGCCAACAAAACGAAAGATTCCATCCACCCCTTTGTCACAAAGTAGGATTTTTTTTTCAGAACAATTGGAAGCAACACAATACTACACTGACACTTATTACAGTGAGACGTGTGGTTTTGATTAGAAATTAGTTGCCTACACTAAAATCCCCAAACCAAAACAACACCTGCCCCTCCCCTTTTCGGAATCACAAAAGCAAACCAATACCATACTGGACTTAGAAAACTGAGGTTTCCAAAGCAACACTGGAATGAAAACAGAAACACCGATCAGCTTTCAGGCTGCTCTTTAGAACAGGATCCAGCTGCACTCAGCCGATCAAGTATCGATTTCGCCCCCCCACCCGAGTAACCCACACAGAAAAACATCTCTAACGCGAGGCAACAGCAGATCAGAGTATCTGAGGAACTCCAGACAAGACACGGGTCGGAGACAGAGATAATACACTTTAATAAGCTTAACCGCCACAGGGGGATCCAGCGGCCCAGCTCCCCGACACACTCCCAGCTCTGGCCCGCACAGCGCGGGGCAAGGCCGGGCCGCGGCAACGTCCCCCCGGCGGCCCCGCACCCGTCCGCGCCAGCACCCGCCCCTCCCGCCCCGGGGGCTGCCCCAAAGCTCTCCCCAGCGCTGGAGGCCGACGGAGCGGCTACAGCGGCGGGAGGACGCGGGGGGGCCCGGTCCTGCAGGCGGCAGCGGGACGCCTACCTTCACGGCTACTTCCGGGGCCGCGTCGACGGCCAGGGTCGGGGGGGCGGCGGGCGGTGCCCGGAGGTGCAGCACGGCGTCACGGCTGGCGAGCACACCGGCGCCCTGGGAGCCACTCTCGGCCTCGGGCTCTGAGTCGGGCTCCGAGTCGGAGCCGCCGTAGGAAGCGAGCGCGGCGATCGCCGCCGACATCTTGGCGCGAGGGATGACGGGACGAGCGGGTTCTGGCAGCTCCACGGAGCAAGTCGTGTCCCTTCCCCCGCAGAACGAGCGGGGTGGGGCTGAACGTTAAAACCTAGCTCAATAAAACTGAAAATACGTTGTAAAGGATAAATTATGGTCTTCTATAGGATATATAGACGTTTTGGGGAATCATCTTTCTTCATTGAGGTTTGTACTTAACCTTTCAGGACTCCCGTCCCGGACTACAGGCTCCAGCATGCCACACGGCCCGTGCGGCCCCAGGCCAGGCGGGCTCGGGGGCACGGGAGCCATGGCGTAGGTACCGGCGTCCTGCCGCCCGGGCGGAGAATTTTATGGTGTCACTCCTGCCGGCTAGACGAGCACAAGGGGGAACTTCCTGTTGCCCGTTCCGAGGGAGACAAGCTCGCCCGTGCCCGGCAACTCGGGAGGGCCGGAGGTTACGGCCTGTCACGGGCGCTTGGGGTTTCCCCCGCCCTCGCCTGAACCGCTGCCGAGGAAAGCATTCAACAGAGGGCGGGCACGATGGCTTTTAGGAGCTCGCCTCCTCCCGCACACAAAAAGGTTTCGCCAACCCTTCGGCAGCGGGGCGGCCGCAGCGGCGGAACCCGGTACCACAGAACTACCCCCGGCTCCCACCGCCCCGGCCCCGGCAGCCTGGAGGCAGACAGTGCCCCAGGGCGCCCTGCCCCCTGCCTCTGATTGGGCGCCAGCAGCCGGCTTGGCTCACGTCACGACGGCGGGCCCCGCCCCGCCCGTGCTGGAGAGACAGAGCCGGCGGGTTGGACTGTACCACCTGCCGCCCGGGGGGTGGCGGTGGGGGGTAGGCTCTACCTCCCTCACGTCGCGGGGTTGGGGGTCGGCGGCGGCGCATGGGCCAGCCCGAGCATCGGGCGGAGGGGCCGGGTCCGGCCGCCGGGTAAACAGCCCTGCCTCCCTCCCTGCCTCCCGCCCCCCTCCCTCGGCGCGCCGGGAGAGGCCCCTCCTCCCGCGCGCACACACACAGACACGCGCGCGCTGTCCTGTGTCTATTGTGAAGCCTTCGGGGGAGCTCGGCGCCGCCGCCGGGGCCGCACGCGCCCCCGCCGCCTTTCCCCCCCGCTCCCCGGAGCCGCCGGCCGGCCGCGGCGCGCGGGGAATGGCAGGAGCCCTTTGAAGTTCCAGCGCCCCAACGGCCGCGGGGGCAGCGCGAGACGAAGGCGGAGGGAGGGGCTGAGGCTGAGCGGCGTGAAGGTGCGAGGCGAGGGCAGGCAGCGCGCGGAGCCGGGCCGGCCAGTAAGTGCCCCGCACCCTTCCCTCGCGGCCCCCCGGGGCGGGCGGGACCGGCCCGCGCCCCCGCTCCCCTTCCCCGGGGCTGCGAGACGCGCCCGCCCCACAAAGAGACCGGTCCCCGCCAGGTGTTGGCCCCCTCCCCTTTGTCCGTGCCCGTGCGGGGGGCGGCGGGGGGGCGGGAGGCACGTCGCAGGCAGGGAACCCCTTTCCCCCGTCTCCCGCCGCCCCCGCTAGCGGGGGTAGGAGGGGGCGTGTTGTAAGGCGGAGGAGGGGAGGGGGCCGCACTTGTGCCGGAGCGCGGCGCTTTCCCCTCCCTCTCCTCGCCGGCCAGCCCGCCCGCCCCGAGTGCCCGTACCCGGCGAGGCGGTGGGGTCTCCCGGCGGGGAGGGTGGGGCTGTGCTGGGGCCGGGGTCAGCGGGCGGGGGGAGGCGGGGGTGACGTCAGCTGCAGCCAGGTGCGAGCGGCGGGCGGGCTGAGGTGTGGTGCTCTCCCCTCCCCTCCCCTCCCCGGCCGCCGCCGCGCCGGTGGGTGCGCGGGTCTCGGGAGGGCAGAAGTGGGGACGGGCGTTGGGTTTGGCGTTCCGAGGCGAGCGGATCCGATCCCGTTGAGGGGAGACGTGCCCGCTGGAACACTGCTACCATTGTTAGGCTGGCTTGGGATCGCGGCTGGCTGGGAGCGGGAGGAGCACGTAGGTTCCAAGTTCTCCAGCTAGCAAAACGCCTTTTCTGCGGCCGCTTCTCCCGCGGACAGCGGTACATACAAGGCACGGAGCGCCGGAGGGCGAGTTTAATGCTCGGCGTGTACATTGCATGCGCTTGCATCTGGAGCGGTACATTGCCGTGACTTCCCTTCATGCTGCATGTGCTGTCAGAATTAGAGTGAACATGCAGTGACATCTCATTGTGACACGGTGGCATTTAATCAGATTAAATGCTCTGGTTTGATTTCCACCCCTTGCAGCAGTCACGCTTTTAAACAGATACCTTAGCTTGAGAAGATATAACTTGGGTTCTTTCCATAGCGTGGAGTGGAGCAGGGTGCTGCATTTTGATCTGTTTTATTAAACACGGACGTGCCTCTTTGTATGCTAGAATCTGGATTTTAAGTAGAAGTCCCACATTTTCAACACTAAGACCTTTCTTTTGTTTGCGTCTCCAACAGCTGAAATATACTGTGTTTAGCATGTCATATGGTAATGAATTAACTTTTAAATATATGGATGATGAATCCATAAGTAAGGAAAGCTATATGATGCTTCACATGAATTAATTATCTTATTAATATCAAATGTGGATCTTCCGCTGCAGTTGATTTGTTTATTGGCTGTAATTGTTAACTGATTCCATAGGACTGCATTTCTTTTTCTCTTGGCATGCAGATGCCGGGTGTTGTCTGAAGTTGAAAGGTGCACTTCCTAAAAAGTGAAATATTTCAAGACCTGTTTGTGCAACCAGTCGGTGATATTTTATGCGGGGGATTGTGTTGAAAATTATTAAACTAATTCTGCTTTGCTATCCTTGAATTGGAATCGTTTAACTGACAAACTTTGGTAGTTTGCTGAAGTATGTTGAGCTATTTATGCCCAAGCATCCTAGATTGCTTGCCAGTAAAATTGAATCATCTGGGATTCTAGATGCTTTCATTGCAGAAACTGTGAAAATCACTGGTTTAAATTAGTTGCCTTTCTGGTCCTGTCAGGCTAGTATATAAGCAAGCACACAAGAAGGCATTCAGTGGAACACTGAAGTTTCTCTTTGCTTGAATTGTAGCAAAGATTACTTTTTAGCAAGCATGCAGATGCCATTTTTGAATGTGAAATACTGAATTGACTACACTTCAAAAGTGTAGATGGATAATATACATGGTTATCTAAAATCTGGTTTTACTGAAAAAGCTGAGGAATTGCTCGTCATTTGTGTCAAGATGATATGTTAACACATAGTGACTATTGACTACATATTTGTGAATTCAGGAAGGGGTTGATTGGTATAAAACAAATGAAAAGAGTGATACAGCTTTTTAAAAAGTCTTCTCATTGATTATTGTAATGCTGTCAGTATGTTCTGTTTTAATCCAGTTCCAGAAAACGTGTTATGTTGTGCATTGGATGCTACTGGTTCTGAAGGAAGACTGGAGTAGTGGGGGAAGGTGATTTGGGTTACTTGGCTTTTCTTTCCATCTAGCTTTTCCACTGCTGTTTTTCCTTCTAGTCACTTTGCCTCTCTTGCTTTGATTTCTCCAAAGGAAGATAAAAATGTCCTGCTTTGTACAGTGCTTTTGCATATAAAAAGGGCCTTTTGGCGCCTGTTTGTTACTACTCCTGATGGTGAATACTATACCAAGTATTGCCATGTCTTTCTTTTTTCCCCAAGTGAAAAAAGAAGTATTTTAAAAGAGTAGTTGCTTGAACAATAGAATCTTGGCTTCTTAACCCCCCTTTTTTTTAATTGATTGTAAGTTTTAAAGGATTTTTTTTCTTATTTGAAACATTTATAGTCTCATCCTTTTGTGGATCATCTTATGTCTAATAAGGTCTTAATGCATACTGCAGCCTTTTCCTTAGTCAGGACACTCATAGTATCTTGATTTCATGAATTTAGCATTTTCTTAGGCAATTATCTTGTGAGCCCTCTACCCTTCTGTCAAATTTGACTGAATTCAGCCAGCCAGTCTCCAAGTGCCATATCCATCCCCCTCACCCCTCCTTCCTGCATGAGACTAATTTCCTTAAAAAGCTGGAGTAAAATATTAAAGCTAAAACATTTCACAATTTTTCCTTTCCATCTGTCTTTTCTTCTCTATAGTAGGTAATAGAATCTGTTTCCCTGTGCTTTTAATGTGCTTCATCCTACTTTCTTTTCCCTTTACTTGCTCTTTCATAGTTCTTTTTTGTCGCTTTCCATGATGGATGTGCTTTATCTTATACCCTGTATTTTCTGTTGTTTTTTCTTCCCCACAGAAGATGATGCATATAATCCTGCTTGTTCTGTTTTTTTTCTATATAGTTTTTTTGACACTCTTAAACTGCTATCAGACTGCTTGCATGTATACTCACTTCTCGTCCACCAAGATCTTTAAGTCTGCAGTTTGGAGAGAAGAAAAAAAAAAAAAAAGCCAGATATGTATCAGGCAGAGGATTGGGCTAAAATATAAGGCTCTATTGTCTGTGGGAAATACAGAGTTTGAAAGAAAATGGGTTTTTTGCTTTGTTTCATATGCTTTGGCTGCCGAGAAAAGGTATAACGATAGCAGTTTTATCAGGTTACTGTTACAGCATTCGGATCGGGCCTTTTATAACCTTCTGCTTATGTGCCTGATGCATCTTAGTGTCCTTTATTTAATATAACGGCTTGGAGGTGAAGCACCTTTTATAACTCATGCTCAGCTTTTTCTACCACCTTGGAGCCTCTGACTGCTGCAAGGGTGATGATACCTCTTTTCCAGTTTTTGTTTTATTTTGGACTGTGTCCTGGATTCTCAGATTGCAACAGGAGTTCTGTGTTCCAGTACATCTGTAAATCAGTCTCTTATTTTTTTTGGGAGGGATCTTGAGGTCGCCTGATGCAGATTATAGGCTATATATTTCGTGTTTACAAGATGTGGTTTCAAATAAAAATATATGGGATAGGACTGGAACAACTTAGACTGTCATACTTATTTCAAATGACTTTGCAAGCAAAATAATTTCTTTTGCAGAGCCACCTTGTCCCCGGAGGTCAGAAGCTGTGTAGCTTCTTCAAACTACTCAAGTGCTTATGCAGACCTGCATTGTACAACACAAGCTGAACAAAAAATGTGTTTGAGAGGCAGCAAAACATTAATTATAGACTTCTAGGAAAATAAACTAATTAGCATAATTCTCATATCTTTAATGTTGGATCTCTTAATTCTCTGAAAAATGTTTAGTCAGTTAAAGGATGGAAAAAGTCATAAAAATGTACACATTTGTAAAAATATATTTGTTAATTTAGGTACTTTTTTGGGGGGCAGGAAGCTAAACTGAGTGCTACCTTACTTACACCACTGTGCTGGTATGATAAATTACACACAAAGAACTACAGAATAACAAAGATAGTTACATTTAACAAAACAATTAATGCAGAGCAAAAATAATGGATAGTTTTCAGTGAGTTTATACCTTGCTGTTGATTGACTTTTTAGCTAGATGCTATGGTTACAATATGAATTTAGTTTTCCAACAGCAGACTCCATGCTGAAGTAGATTATTATGAACTGTCTGACACTTAAAACTTGTTAGAAAACAGGAATCTATTCTAAACCCAGGTGGGGTTTTTTGGCATTTAATAAAAGGCATTAAATTCTGTTGAAGCATTTCTTGTAGCTAGGGCATTTGTACTGTTTTTTTTTCCCCTTTTTTCCTGCTCTGTGGTAAGCTGCATTCATTTACTGGGAGTAGTAATAGAGTCTCTGTTCTCTGTCTGGAGCTTGTTTTCACAGATTTTTAGAACCTCAGAGTACTTGAGCCCAATTTGGTAGAAGTTGGTCAATAGATTTTAAGTTACTGAAGGAGAGCTTCCAACAAATACTCTGCAAGTGATCTCATAAACTGTTTGCATAGAAAATAGGTCTGAAAACTGCCGGGAGCGTTTAAGGAAAAAACATGCACATGTAATTCTCATCCCTTACAGTCTCAACTGCCTCTACATAGAAGTATACGATGACAAGAAAGACTGATGGTAGACTTAGTAGTACTAACTAGTATTACTAATGGAGTTAGTACTGTTTCTGCAAAGACAATTATGCCTCACTAATCTACCAGGGTTTAAATTTTAACATAGTTCTAATTTACCCGCACTGTTTAAAGATGTAATTGAAGATTCCTTGCACCACGCTGTTAAAAAAAGAAGCCATGATCTGAGAGGTAAAATATTTTTCATGGGTCACAAAAATCTCTCAGAGGAAGTAACAAAAAATGAGTGTGTGTTATAGGAGGGTTAATGTTTTATTTTAAATCAGGAGCTGTTCAATATATGCTATTAATCATCTGTCAAATTTGATTTATAAAGTAGCAGTGTTTCCTGAGGAGTCAAAACTGTTCAATCAAATTCAGAAATACTTGAAAGGTCACCTGAGAAGTCTAAGCAAGCTGTGTGAAAGGACAGGAGAGTGACAGGTAAAACTGATTGTTGGTATATGCAAAACTGTGTTTTGGAGGCAGAAAATAAGGTACCATTTCTATGTCTTAAAAGTTTCTAAATTAACTGTATTAATATAGCAAGAAAATTTGGGCATCATTACTGTTTGTTGAGGTATCATTACCCTGTTTATAGCTGTAATCAGAAGTGAGGAAAAAAGCAGAGAGAAGGAAGTGCCATTCTATACAAATTCCTTTATTCTTGTCAGCTATTCAAAGTGTGTTATTAACTGTCAATTAGTTTAAAATCACAGTATTGTAGAGAGTGATAAGAAGGATATGGCAGAGTTTTTCAAGAGATTGAAAAGATTGGAATTATTTACCTAAGGAAATGAAATGCAGATCAAACAAATGAGGAGTGGGAAGTTACAAAATAGAGGTGAATTGATGCTCTCCAATAGCAGATGTAAAAGAAAAGAAGCTGCATTCAGTGAAAGACAATTTATTGAAGCCATACTTTTTTGCAAGGAGAGGGGAGCTGGTCCACTCATACCTGTATTTCTCTCCATATGTGTGTGTATGTATCTATCTGTCTGTCATTCAGTGTTAGACTGTTTAATACACAGAACCAGCTGAAACTCCTTGCTCTACTTGCTTCAAAGCATTAATTTGAACTTTGCTCTTATCAGAGATGACTGCTCAAATAAATTCATATTCATTGGAGTGAGGTATTCTCAGTCTTCTATAGATGAAATGAATTTTGTAATTTCTGGGCTTTGGAGTAATTTTCTGGCTGTTGGATGTAATGAACTGTTTCACACAAAATGAAACAGTCCAAATCAAGGGGATAATGAAAGAAACTCTTACATCAATATCTTGAGTATGGAAATGGCTTGTTGCATGGGGATGGCCAATTTAAACACAAACCATGGATGAAAACTGATGTTTGAAGAAAAGTCATCTTAGGCAAAGCCAGCAAACTTGAAGAGTGAAGGTGTAGGGCAAAGGAGAATAAGGGTCCTTTTCAGGGATGGAGTCTTCTTTCAGACAAACACTTTTACTTAGTGTCAGCACTGCATAATAGATGTGTAGGTTATGGAAAATCGGAAGAGTGACATTGAGGTATTTCACTGGTATTATTCATCCTAAATACTGTGTTACAGTGGCTTCTCCAGCAGCACCCAGTTGCCATCTCTAAAGTAACGGTTGTGGAGCGGCCAAAATCAGAGTTGACAGCTATATTTCTACAACATGATACTGTTCATGGTTTGAAGGGCCAGAATCTTTTATCTGCAGGCACAATTGGGATGACAGTGTGGGTTCAGATAGATTTCCTTGCCAGATCAGCTATACCAGATAAGCAGGGTCACTATTGAAGAGCCATTGTTGGTAGTTGAGAGCAGTTTTCCACAAAAGGTTCTCATTATCATAAGACAAAACAGCACCTTCCATAGTGATTTTGGCACAGACCTCCAAGTAATTAAAAAAAAAATTAAGAAAATAAGTCATTTATGACTTGATGATGCATGTGACCTTAAGTATTTCAGCCAGCTCTTGTAAAAATTGTGTGCGGAGTCAGCTTTTCAGTAAAAAAAGGAAATGCTTAACTTGTTAAATCTTGTTCAGCCACTAGCCACTGAATATATCTGCAGAAATGCTTAGAGCGGTCTTTTACGCTCAGCTGGTTCTGCCTTTTTGTTGATATTAAAGAAGTCTGTGATTGACAAACTTTTCCTATTGTGATTCCATGTGCAGTTCTGAAACTTGCTAGGCTTGAGACAACCAAAAATACAAGTTGATTGTATCATAGGTGCTTGCTCTTTGGAAGCCTCTCCTCAGGAACCAGCCCTTTACAAAAATCGGGTAATTTGTGGGGGGGAGAAATCTTACTTCTGTGCCTTCCAGCTACCCAACATGGCAAATGTCAGTCTCTGCTGGTACTAGAAGACAGTGATGTTTAGTACATCTTAATATTCTGAGCAACCTGCTCAGCTGATCCTGCTTTGAGCAGCCTCAGATGTTCTATGATTATATCATCTTCATAGCAGGAGGAAAAAAAATAATACAGATAGTTCAGGGGAAGGGATAGGTGGCCTAGACTGCTGTAGAGGTGGTAATGAAAATGGTATTTCATCAAAGGGGAAAAGGAACTCCTGTGGCTCCCCAGTTCTTTCCTGATGCCTTGTATACCACACTGTGTTGCAGTTGGGGTAGATGGGATTGGTTAAGATCTACCATATTTCATAGATTCTTGAGGCAATACTATATTTATAGGCTTTCTTCTCGTAAACTCTGTATTCCTCACAAGATTTCTGTCTGCTTACTCGTTAGAGATCTGATCAGTGTTGCCAAAAGATTATTCTCTTGAAACCTGGGGACCATCCCTTTGAGTGTTTGTTAATTTGTTTAATAAGCATAGCATGCTATACTTCGAATGACTTTCTTGTGGTGGATCAGTGTGGTCCAGTAATGGGACATCTTGATGAATGTATATACTTCTGTGGCCTAAAATTTTTCTTAACCCTGAACTTCTGACAGCAACTGAACACACTCTCTGCCTAGACAGTAGAGAGTTCCTGTGGGAGATCGCCACTTAGTGATGAGTGTTTGTCACGGTCCACTAAGGACTCGTGGTGGTTCTTTGCTGAGATCTCAAAGTGCAAAATTAAGGCAACCACGCCAAAAGGGGTTAGCTTCAGCTAAACAGCAAAAACTTTATTATTTTGTGTCCGTAAGCGACGTGCGATAGATAAAGGGAGTGAAAAGTAAGTAAAAAGAGGAAAAGAGGAATATAGCTACCACCGCGGGTCCAAGGCGTCCCCCGGGCCCGGAGCCAGCAGCGTCCCGCCGGTCCTAACGACAAGGTTGAGACAAGCTGATTTTCTAACTTGACTCTTACAGTGTTGCCCTAAAGCGATACTTGTAAGAGGTTTCATCTAGAATAACCTGTTGATAGAGAAAATCCTTACTACTTTGAAAACTTCCATACTTTCGCCCTGTCATATATAATAGTCCCTTAATTCTGTCTTTCAGTGTTCCTGGGAATACACTGAAAAGCAAATCCATTTGTGTACAGAAGCAATCTAAATGGGTCATCTTCTGTGTCTGAGCATTTTCAGAAATGTAAGCACTTTCCCTTAGCTTAGTGCTTGCATAAGGGGCACTGGCTACCAAAGCTGATTTTTGAACTTGACTGTAGCATCCAATCCTTTTTATGTGGTAGGAAGCAAATGTTTCAGTTGTTCAGAATCCCAAACACTGTGCTTGTAGATATTCTAGTCCATCTTTGATTATAATTAGCTTTTTTATTTGTAGTTAGTTACTTTCCCTTTGAAGCCTTCTGTATCATTAGAGAAAGAAACTTTTTAGAAAAATAATATTAAGCAAAGAGATAAAACTTTGATTTTAAAATGGGAACAGCTAGAAAAGAAAACCACAGGAACTATGTTGCAGTCATAAAACATGTTAGATGTTGGTTTACTGTTCTGGTGGTTGCTCAGTTTTTGTTCTGAAGCATGTTAGCTAGCGAGGGCTAAGGACTGCTTGATGGTAACCCATCAAGAAAGAGTTTGAAGGACAGCTTCTTCTCTTACGTGTTTTATGCTTCCTTTTCCAGGAATTTATAAAGCTTGCATTGCAGTGCTTTCAAACATGTACTGTGAGAGTTTTTGATCTTGGTTTCCCACCTTTCTCAAAAGTCTGACTTGCAACACGAGGCTTTTGTTATGTGTTTTCTGACTTGCAGCTTGCCCATATACCATTTTTGCAGGTTAGCAATTTGTGTTAATTCTTAAGACATTGTCTGCTTAGATCCCAAGACACTTTTGTTAGCCATGTTTTTAGAGTATTCAGCTATCTCTAAGCTTGAGCTGCAGACAAAATGATAGATGGTTTTGATTTCACATTGGAACACAAGGAATCTTTTGGACATCGTTGTTGAAAGGACTCTGGAGAAGCCTGATACACCTGTACTTGGGAGCAGTACTTTAATTCAAAAGATACACTTCAGAAAAATATATATTGTGTCAGGACCTTATTTCTGTAAGACTGTAGGGATATTGAAGTGTCTGGAGTCTTATAGAAAGAAGATGAATGTTCAGTGCACAGAGTTATAGCCCTTTAAAAAGTGCAGACATTTCAGGAAAGAGAAAACAGACAATGAAATATTTGAATGCAATGATAATAATCATGTTGTTCAGAGTGGTGGTTTTTTTCTTAATGAAAATTTGTAACTGGTACACGGTGGTCTCACTGTAGTGCATATATTAATTTTGGGTAGAATTATGCAAGCTTTGGAGATATGATTTAATAAGTGACATGCAGATCTATTTAAAAACTATAAAATTGTAACTTAATTTCTAGATTTAGTTAGATGAAACAATGCTAGTTACTGATTTATAGTCATTTTTCTTTTGTTACAAATGCTGGGGGTTTTGTTGTATAGATGTAGTTACAATCAAGTCCTTCAAAATCACTTGTTAGTGAAAGTTTATTAGTAAAGATGAAATATATTTCAATGATTACATATTTAGAAAGTAAAAACGTTGCTAATACTGTTTGCTATTGTGCAGCTTTTAGGATTTTAAAAATATATGCTGTAATTAGTGGATATCCTAGGGAGAGAAACTTTTCTATCAAGTCTAGTTAGTCAGTTCATTAACTGGGCAGATGAGCGAATGTCATCTGTTTAACTCTGGTCCAAGGCCAATATGAGCCAAAACTTAATATTTTCAGTGGATGTGTTTGCGCATTGTAAAGATCGTCATCAGAACTAGCATTAAGACTACCACAGATAAACAGGGAGTAAATGGATCTAAATGTGTTTTAGCTTCTTCTCTTACATTAACTCCTCTGTAAACCTACCATTTGTGTTTCAGTCTTTCTATGTCAAAAGTACAAATTTCAATCATACTCTTGCAGAGTCTTGAGTTTCAGTTTTTCTTAGAACTGCATTTATCTTTAGCGTATCAAGCTTGTTTTGGAAGCATATTAAAACTTACTTTGAAAAACATAGAATTTAACAATTCCTCCCTACACACACTTGTTATTTCTTCTGCGATTTCCATGTGTCAGTTATGTGACAAGTTGTCTTTTGTTGATAAAATCAGAACTAGATCATGATACAGGACTCCTGCTTAATTTTAGTGTGCTTCTGTTTGGATGCCAATTTAAGGCTTTCCTAAAGTTTCAAAAGTAGTGCTCCAAAATTTTGGGTGACTAGTATGTGTTGTACGGGAAAATAATTTTTTGTAAATTTGATTAGCATTGGAGAGATTAATGTACTGAATCTCTGGTACAACCAGCAATATTAAGAAGAGACTTGTCAGTAAACAGGAAGTTTTCCTTATTGAGTATGAAAACCAGCCTAAAGCTCAGTAATTTTAGAATTTATACTTTCGGTTAGATAGCTGTAATTTATAAAGTATTAATAGAAAATAATGCTTTTTTTTGCCCTGTTTAATACACAGTGTGTTTCAGTCCCTCTGCTGCAGCTTGGATTTTGTCAGGAAGTTGCAGAATGAAATTAATGCCTGTAAGCTTGGTTGAGACTTAGGTATGTTCTCATCTCTTCTGTGTAACGTGCATGAAAATGAAAGGAGAAAGACAGTGGCTTGGCCTTGTTTTAGTACTGATTGAGACACGGTATATCCAGTGTATGGGACCAGCTTTGGGATAGAAACATGAACTTCAGGGATCTTTTTTTTCCAAGAGGAAAGTAGTGGATTGCTAAGCTTTAATTGGGGAACTGAGTGTTACTGGTGGTGGATCTTACTGTTTAAAAAAAAGGTGTTAACTGCTTGCTGCTTTGAACTTGGGCTAAAAATTGTCAGGCAAATCATCAGTCCTTGATGTTTTGCCCTGTTTGCTATCTACCTACTTTTTTCTAACAAATCAAATGAGAGTAACAATGCCAAAGTTCCTGAGAATATATATTTCTTCTGTGTTCAGTTTTTAAGGATGTTGCCTGTGTTCTGAGTTTGTAACACATTTTTTTGTTGTAATAACAGAGAATTTCAGACAGGTATTAGATAACAGAAAGACTCTCTGGAGGGTGTATTGTGTGTTCTAACCGCCGAGTCATACAGTAACACTTACTCTTTTTCTGCTATTGTGAATCTTGTTTTGTGGTTAGTGGAACAACTGCAAAGAGAAGGTGAATAGGTTTCTAATTTGTGTTTGTTTATATTCTCCCCTGCGGGAAATGGGAGAGAGACTTTTGAACTCCCAGAGAGCCAAGGAAGATATTTCTTCTTTGTAGGGGGCAGACCTAATATCAAAGATGGGCACTCTCCTGGCCATATTTTAGAAGTAAGGACATTTATTTCATTCTTTGAAGGAATGAATGTAAACAGCTGTATTCATTTTAAGTGGATAGAGAAGCTGGCTTATGGGTTTGATTCTCACAGGTGAAATCTAGAAGAGGAGTGGAATATGAAATTTACCTGTCTTTACTGTCATCCATAGATTTATTTTAGATTATACCCTTTCCACATCATACCGTATGTAGGAAGTCTAGAAGCCTAAATAAAGATTCTTCTATGAAAGGCAGTCCATACTGTCATGGGCATAGAATGGGGCTGAGGCAATACTGGCTCATTTCCAGACACGTTCCAGACATTCCCTAAATGTTTTACTGCATCTCAGGTTTAATGGTATGATCAGCTTTGACTGAATGGTATATAATGCAAAGTTGGTTGACACAACATGTAAATAAAAATAAGTTTTTTGGGGGGTGTATGTGTGTGTGAGAATAAAGGTGTTTGTGCAGTACTGAAAAAATATCTGTTAAATGAAAGGTGATACACATATCTCCGTAAATGTAGTCATAGTGTCTCAGTGCATTTCTTAGCAAAATGAAGTATGGTTGAAAAGAAACACTGATTTTTTTTTTTAAATTATCTTCCACAATATTTCAGTAATGAGCAAAGTTATTAGATGCATTTTGGGTAATTTAAGTTTGGTTTATAGCATATTAGTAATCTGGAATGCTGTTTGGGGACAGACAATAAAAATAAAGCTGACCAGTAACTATCACATCATGGTTTGGTAGGGAAATTTAGAATGTGAAATCATGTTTCATGTGTGATTACTAATTTTTCTTCCTCATCCAAACTTTAGTCTCAGAAAGATGATACGGTCTCTCCTGGATGAGTGAAGGTTAAAGCCATGCAATTTTCCTTTCAGCCTTCTGAATATGGTGCCTCCATAAATGCTGATTTGCTAATAGCTTTTTTTTTTTTAATTGAAATGGAGCATGGATTTATGAAGGTGGTTATTTCTATAGGCAACAGAGAAACTCAGAGCAGAAAAATCAACACCTGTCAGTGTTGTTCCACCATTTTCAGTGCTTTATCCTTAATATTTTTTCTCCCTGAATCTGGTGTTGTGCTGCAAACCTCAGCCAATAAGAATATTAACAGAACCTTTTTTTAAAGTAGCCGTTTTCAGACCTTTTTTCTTGAAGCTCCTGAGCAGTCAGTTTGTGGCAGTTTCCGAAACACCAGCTTGGTTTGTCTGTCCCTGTGCTGCTGTATCTCCATGCACATCAACAGAAGGCAGCTGCGGATGAGGAATGCAGGGAGGCAGTAGGTTCCCTGTCTGCTCTCAGCGGAGAAGGAAGATCCCTAGAACTGTTGCTTTTCTAAAGGCTGGCAATGAGCTTCCCTTAGAGAATGCCAACTAATGCCTTTCTTCACACCTCAGAGTTTTGCCATGCATGGTCTGTCACCCCTACCCAAAGTGGCCCCAGAGACAGCTTTACCTGTAAGGGGTTACCCCGTACAGTGGACACGTGTCCAACATTAAAAGCCCCTCAGATTGACAGCTGCTGTTATGGAGAAAGAAATCTCTTTAGGTCTTGCGTGACTGCTGCTTTTCCAGAGCAGGAGAACCTTCAGTCACTTTAACTTTCTGTTGTGACATGTGTATGATGGATATTCTGTGCAATTCATGAGTTACTCTTTGTCAGAACATTTGGAACTTCAGGTATTAGAAACTAATTGAAGTGAACGTTTCGCTTCATCCTTTGCCGACCTCTGCAATCCACGTTACTGCTTGGGACAGTAGTTGCATTCACTCGACCATTAAACAACTTCTGCAGGTCTGCTCTCTGATCTCAAGAGTATAGTTTTCTTAATGGGATTTTTTTGAAGGTGGCCATAAAAGAAGACAACAGATACTGTCAAAAGTATTAAGGAGTAGTGTGCAGTATGAACAGGCTAGTTTAACTCCTAAATATTCTTCTTCTAGATTCTTCTAAAAATAACTCTCCTCCAAACGGTAAAAATTGACATAAGTTGACAGCATGTTTTAGCAGAGAGTGACAAAATGTTGATTTCTGCTTTTTGAGCTTTTACCTAAAAAATGTCAGCAACACAATTTTATTGTTGCTGTATTAAACTGTCATTGTCTGGTTTGTGTTTCATATGAACACCTCTTTTCTACAAAATCGCTCTATTCTGTTTGCTGAAGTTGTCCCTACTGGTGCCACTCTGTTGTGGACTATGTTGCAGTTCACAGTTCTTACCCTTTCATTCCTTGCTAAATGAGCTGGTAATTAAAATGGTTTGTTCTCTTCTGTGATGGAGGGAAGTCTTCTCTGTGTGGTAAATCAGAACGATGAGGTGCAGGACTTGTTTCAATGTGTATGTATCCTACACGAGGCTAGGCAAGTAAATGTGTTCCAATTCCAAACTCTTATGGTAAGTGTCCAGCTATGCTTATTCACAACGAGCAGGTCGCTTTAATGCGGATATGTGAAAGAAGGCTTAATAATTTTAACAGCCTAAATAATGAGTGGTAAATTAAAGATATTGCTTTGAATATTTTTTCCTAATTGCTATAAATTGTAATATATATTTTTTTTCCATCCTTACTCTAGTTGTAAGGCTTTTGAAATATTTTAAAGGTAGGAGTGCTAATAAGATGTGTTATGCTCTGCTTATTTTTGTAAGCAGCAGTTCATCTATGTACCTAAGCAAAAGAACTGCATTTAATAGCAATTGAATTTTAAACTGGAAGCTAGAAATTTGTAGCAAGGTCAAGAGGCTAGCAAAGGAATAATGTTTTGACCAATAAATTCTAGAATGTAAAGATAATAAACATTTTGTTTGTAATAAGTAGTATAATTTAAAGAGCTAGGGATCTGAAGAGAAGGTAAGATTACTGTTGGAATTTTGAATTCCTCTTGTTACATATGAAAAAAAATATTGTTTTAAATTATTAACACTTCTCTTGCATGTGGGGCTTTTGTGGGGGAGTGTTTGTTCTTACATTATGCTATGTAAAGTTTGCTCAGGAGAGAAATTTTTAACTAACCCAATGCATTTGTGTATACCTAGGACTCGAGAAAATGCGTTTCTAAACAAAACTTTTCAGTTACTGTTAAAAAATATTGCTTCTGCTTCCATTGTAATTCCAGGCAGAACTGTATTTAGTGAGAACAAAATAAAGCCATAATCCTGAGTGGGGTTGTTTTTGTTGTTGTTGTTGTTGTTGTTGTAATAGTTTATTAAAATAAAGAAACATGCAGAAGTTTGGAGAAACGAGACATCGTTTGGTGACAGATGATGTGTGTGTGAAATCCTAAAGAATTTCTGTGTGACTGACCATACACAACTATGATAAATATAATGTAACAGCTCATACTGTTTGTAGTGAGAGCCAAACAGAATTTTTAGAGTTTTCTGCTCTCTTCAAAACCTGGGCAGCAGTGTTACTGAGGAAGAAGACTATTTGGTTTCATCCTGTTGTCTCAAAATTGGAAAAGGCTGATAACTACGAATGAGGTTTAACAGGTGAAAAAGAGGATGTGGAAAAGTAAAGGAAAATACTAGCGTGAAAAGTGAGCAGTTCCAGGGTTATGGGCGGCAGTTATGTTCTGAAAGAAATTTGTTCAGGCTCCAAACTGAGTGTTAAAAATTCCGCCACCAAATTAAAGGAAACCTTGAGCATTGGTGTTGTCTGCAATAATAGTCTTATCCCCGGATATTGCTAAATCACCACTATAACACAAAATTTATGTGGTCATCTCAGGAAACAATTTTTAAATTATTACAGCTTTTTGGAATGAGCCTGATCTAGCAAAATAAAATATGCACTTGACATTTATTAAGGTGTACAAAATAAGCTCTTTACTCTCAGTTTGTTCTATCCTTGCATATCTTCTGGTGTGTTCAGATGAAATCTTGTCTGTCTTTCAATGAACTGGTGCCTTTTACAAAGAATACATAATTCTTCCAGTAGAATGCAGCCAGCTTAATAGTTGCTTGCTTGTCAGTATAGTTGTTTTTTTTCCTTTGGTAGTTTTTAGAAAATTTCAATGTGGAAAGTTGGGCTGTAAACCTTCTCATACTCCTTTCCAATTACAGACTATGGATACAGCAGTTTTGTCATAAGATGAAAAAAAAATGTCCTCTTCTGCTATCGGAGCCACTTACCTTTCTAGCACAGGTGGGCTGTGGGTGGGGATGGGACACAAAACTAGGCTGAACTACAACTTGAGGTTAGAAACCCAATGCAGATCTGAAAGGTATGTAGCTATTAGTATGGGCTATGTTTGTTTTATTCAAAGGAACATCTAGACAGTCAGACTAATATCTTGTTAGCCATTGCCACTCATCCTATAATCTTTGAATATCAGTTAGGTTTTCATCTTGCCTTCTGGCAGATGCCTTTTTCCTTAAAGATAGCAACATGAGATTTTGCAGAAGCAGTTATTTAAGAGTGGATGTGAAGCTTCAGTGCTTTATGCTATGCTTGGCTGAACAAGCTAACAATCTGCACAAGGCCTCAGCAATGTCTGATTTTAATATTATTATACAATCTGAAACTTCATGACTAACTCAGGCTAATATGGTGAATAAAATTCTTGCACTGTTGACACTGAACTTGAGGTGGGAACCCTGTCTCTGTGTCTCTTCTATGTCTGTATTTTTAAAAGGTATGGATTTTATATGGCTATAATATTTTAAGTAGGCTCAGTGAGTTTCAAAAATGTGCTTCTAAGAATGTAGACTGTCAAGAAATTCTTGTGGTTCGAATTTCATTAGGCAGCCCCTGCTGGTGGTTCTTATATTCTTGTCACCCTGCAGTTGTATCCAAGGTCTTTTTGGTTTTGTTTGCTGGATTATGGTTTACTTGGGTTAATTTTCTACTCTTCTCAGACAATTCTACCTGCATACCGGGAGTAGAAAGATGAGGGAAGAAATGGCGGGATGTCTGTGCTGCTTAAACAGTGCTTATCAAATTATTAGCTGAATATTCATTGTAGATTTATGTAGAACTTTGCTGAGAATTCTCTCCAAATCTATTTCTGCACTTCTGAAATCATGGGGGCTTTGCAATTGATTTCAGTAGAATCAGGCTTGTTATAAAAAGAAGTGAGCTGGTGAAGCTGGCTGGGGGGAATTCCTGAGGTTTATCTTTCAAGATACAAGTCTCTTTTTCTTTTCCATTTGAATCACAGTTTGCTTAGTTTTAAACTAGCAAAGTAAGAAAATAAGTAGTCTATGTACTTTGCATGTAAGTTGGGCTTTTGTCAGAAACAATTACAATGAGTATTCTACACAGGTACAACATTCTTTCTAAAATCATAGCTGTAAACTATCCTTATTCTTCTTAAACTTGGACCATTTTTTTTTGAAGAAAATAAATCTGGCAAATATGTTATTCCAAGCTAGAGATGCCCTTTCTGTGAATCACTTCATTTATCTTAATTGTAAACACAACACTATGGGCTGGGGAGCTTTATTAATAACCTTGGCTATGAGAAATGAAATAGGTAATAAAGGTGACAGTGAAAATGAAATGGGATTTTAGGCTGTCAGTTCTATAAGGCAGTAGAAAGAGATTGTTCTAAAATGAAATAAGCAGTGTGCATGTATAAGTTAGTTATCAGTAATCTGATGCCATGTCAGACAGACTTCTGTAATTGTTTGATTTTCCAGAAGAATGAAAGTTTGTATTAAAAAGTTAACGTGGTGTGGGGGTAGTAGGAAGTTTGTTTTGCATGACATTTGTCCCACAAAATAATCCTTTAATATAGCATTAGGACTGGTTTAGTTACAACCATTTCTTTGTATGGTAAATGCTTCAGGTGAAAGGACCCATTTTATTTCGGTGGTAATTCCAACTTCCCTCCCATTTCATTTTCTATTCAATACAACTTCTTTAAGGGGAGATAGTCCTACAATTTTTAGATAGTTATTGCAGCAGTAGGAAAATAATTTGTTTTTATATATCAGCCTCCACCTATTCTTTTAATCGTTTGACAGATTTAAGTCTTTTCATAAGATAAAACCATAGACATGATGACTAGGGACCTTACCTCACCTAGCCCAGACTCCTTCTCAACTCAGAACTGTGGCTGGCTAAGCCAGACAACAAACCTTTGGATGAGTCTTGAAGACTTGCAACGATGGAGCTTCCACAGGCTCCTCTACAACCTGTTCTAGCCCTGCACCACTTTTCTGTTGAGGAATTTTCTCCAGTCTGAACCTTCTGAGTTGCAGTTTATGACCATTCTCTTTTAACTGTTTGCTACTACCAAGAAGATTTTGGCTCAACTGTCTTTGTAGGAGTTGTCATTTGCTGTTATAAAATTGCTTCTGGGTCCTTTTGGCCAGACTAAAGTAGTCTAGCTCCCTCAGCCTCCTTGGAGCCTGTGAGTTCTCGGTCCCTGGCCATCTTGGGAGACCATCTCCAGTTTCCTAATAGTCTTTTTGAAATTGGGACCCCAACCAAAACCAGTATTCTAAGTATTGCCTTAGTTAGAGAGGAATGATAACTTTTTCTTGTTCTGTTTGTTCCTGTTTCTGTCTTGTTCTTTTTCTTCCTAATGCAGCCCAGTGTGCCGTTTGCCTTATTTGTGATGAAGAATTGTTTACTTGTCTTCAGCTTAGGATTCGTGGTAACCCTCAGGTTCTTCTCAGTAGGGCTGGTGCTCAGCCCGCCAGCTGTCAGCCTGTACTGATGTGTGGAGCAACCCAACACTGCTCACTCCTCAGGTTTCTCCATGTCCTTCTTTTTACTGTTACACAATGAGTTTGGTTGTGGGGTTTGGGGTTTTTTTACCATATCAAAACAGGATCAGAGCTAGATGTTCTGTACAACTCTGCTTAACAATCTCTGGTAGTCTGAAGGTGACTCGGGAATCAAGGGCTCATTGAAGTGAAGAATGATCCTGAACATCTTGAAGGCTCCGTCCCCAAAGGAGGGCTTTTTTGGATTTTTATCTTGGGAGGAAAAGGCCAAGTTTCACCAAAGGTAAATTAAAGAGAAAAGGAACATTTCTGTTTTAATCTTCATCTTTGTAGTGATGAGAAGTTATTGCTACTGAATAGTGGTGTGCTTGGAATTCCTTAGTAGTAGCACGAGCAGTAGTTACACAGTCACTTTAACACAGTGTTAGTCTGTGTTGGCCTTCAAGGATGTCATAATGGATATTAGACTGATTAATACAGTTAATTCTTTGGATTCAAATGAAGTCTCTTTCTTTGTATTTTAGTATTTCTTTTGAAGATACAATTTGAACAGGAAGTGGAGGAACGAGGTCTGATATATTTGTGTGTGCAGGAGTTAATTTTTTTTAACCTGTTAATTAATATTTTAAAGAAAAAAAACTTGAAAATTTTTCTGCCAACATAATCTAGTAGTTTATTGTGGCTGAAATAAAAAGCATCTGTCATAGTGATGGGGATAAATAAAGAAAATATTCCTCACAGAACAGTTATTGCAGGCTAATGGTCATCGAGTAAAAACATAGTTAATAGCAAATAATCCGTATAGTGAGTGCACAGAAAGTTAATGCAACTGTGATTAAGAATGACAAATAGATACTAAGACGTACACAAATAAAACTTCCCTGTGATTTGGTTTGGATGGTTTTGTTACTGTTTTACCAATTAAGACTGAAACCTGAGGTGTACATATTCAGTAGACACATGACAAATGCTGGTAGTAGCCATGCAAGCCTCCTGCCCACACACCAAATGCTATGGTTTGCTTTAAATTCTTATTTAAACCAGTTGCTTTAAGGATGTGAAAGGAAGCTGGGTGTTCTTTTCCTTCTCCAGTCTCGAAGGTTATTTTCCACCTTTGACAGCACTTCATTTTGTGTTTTAAATTGAAGGTGCACAAATACGGGTGATCTCTTGCATTCTGAAAAACTGGTTTTCTGAATTTGTGGTCCAGGTAAAAAGGAAGACAGAGGCCTGTTGTGATTTCTCTGCACTTCTCCTTGAAATCCACATTCAATTGTAGGTCTCTCTGTGCTTTGGTGCACTAGTAGCGTATTGCGACCAAAAGATGACTAACTGTGGTGCTCCACATTTCTGGACAGGGGCCAATTTTTGGTTGATACTGAAGGTTGGTTTTGTTCAGCTGTTTTTCTCAGCTGGAAATGTAGCATCCCCATGCCTTGGAGTGGAGTGCTGAATTCCCATTGCGCTAGCAGATCTCGGAGATCCCCAGCTGGAGTTACCTATCCATCTTCTGTTTGTCTTACCTATTAATTTGCCATGAGCTCGCTGCTTTAGACAGAATTGCAATCCCTGTAGGTATCATGACAATCCAGACAATAGTGACTCTGGAAATGGATTGTAGCATGTTGAGTTCTTTGTATTTCCTCATTTTTACTGTGGGCAAATTAATGCATGTTCTTTTGCTTCCAATTGGTACACCTGCTGAAGTGAAGGACCTTTCCTTAAATGCTGTTGCTGTGTGGCAACAACGTTATTATAACTGTATTTTTCAGTCAGAAGAGCAGTAGGAGGAATAATGCATTTAAATATACCAAATCATATTTAATTTGTTGCTTAGCAGCCAAAACAAATTAGGGAAATCTGAGACAGATCAAATATTGCTGTTGTAAAGGGATTTCAGATAGTTTGTCCATTTTTTTTGTTGTTTAATATTACACCAAAGTTCAGAGTTGGGGAAGGAGGTGTTTTTTCCCAGTTACTAATGTTCTCATTAGCCAAAATTGTTTTGATGAAACCTGAAAGGGCATCAGGAGAAAAGCAAAGTGAGCATTAAAACAAAAAAGCCAGTGGGGAGAAGAAAAGAGGCAAAAAAGAAAAACAACTCTGCCTTTTGAAATCTTACCAGATGAGCATTTTAATTAGGTACATAGATGAGAAAATGTAACATATCTGGATGTTTAGGGAATTTGCTGGATGCCAATTTAATTTATAGGTTTTTTTTAACCTCTTAAGTTCAAACATTCAAACATACGGAAAGTACACTAAATAGTCTTTGCTATTTTGAAGATACAGGTGATGTAGTTTCACATTGTGCACAGGGGAAGCTATGTTATGGGTGAAATTTTCATCATTTGGTCTTAATTTAGTTTTACTGTGTGTATTTGGATACAAAGGATAGTAACTACTGCAGCAAAGGCAAACAAAAGCTTTCAGCACATACAATTCTTTCGATGGTTTCCTGTCTCCAATATTTTGCACAACAAGGAATTTCTATGAATTGACATTTGGAGGTTGGGAATGTGGAACATTGAATCTATTTAAAGATAAAAGTACCTCCATAAGGATTCAGCAGTAAGATACACACACATCCAGAATAAAAGTTAAGAGTAAAAAGAGAGATACTTTAATATACAGGGAAGCATTAAGACATAGTCGGAGCCGAACTGGTCCAGGTTGCCTGAGGAGCAGATTGAGCTGAGCAGAGGATGTTCGTATGGGACTAATGTGAGATTATCTCAGGGGCTGGTGTAGCTATAAAAAAAAACCACCAAAGCTCATGCAGTGGAAAAAGGCAGAGATTGGGAAATACTTAAATGAGCAGAATATTCTTATCTTAACATAGAGAAGGAAATATATACTTTTCAAAATAAGATATAGAAAATGTTGGCAACTTTTATATCAAAAATACTTTACACAGTGCAACCTGAATGTTTGGTTTCTTTGCTGTGAAATATTTCTGCAGTTCATATGGTCTTCCAAGAATACTGTTTATGCAGCATCTTTTGTTTACAGGTATTTATGTACTCCAGGACTGAATTGGATTTAGTAAAACATGTGAGAAGCATGGGAACTATCTGTTTTCTTTCATATTGAAAAGCTACAGGGATGGAGAATCTTTGTGGACTGCTTAATCAGAATGTGAGAAGCTTGGAGAAAGAGCCAACTCCTCAGATTCATTATGTCCTAATTCCAGAATTTTTCTCTTTCATTTTTTTGGCATTCAGAATTTCATTTCAAAATTAGATTTTTGACAGTTGCAAAATTCCAGGTTACAGAACAGTGCTGACATAAACGTATTTCTCAAAAGACACTTGGATACTTAAGCTGAAAATTGACAACCTAGTTTAGTTGCAGTTGAGGGAAGAGGCTCTTACTGTGTTGTGCTTGTGGGGTTTTTTTTTGCTTGGGTTTGAATTTGTAATACAAATTCCTTTAGCTGTACAGGACCTCTGTTTTTCTCAAAACCTACCGTAGATAGGTTCATTCACGATGTTGAATCTTGTTTTCTAGCCTGTGGTCAGGCCAGAGACTTGGGATTTCTGAGGTTTTTGTGTGCACGTGCTGATA
>VZTO01005443.1:111838-206184 GCA_013400615.1 Syrrhaptes paradoxus | reverse complement strand
AAGACACTTGGATACTTAAGCTGAAAATTGACAACCTAGTTTAGTTGCAGTTGAGGGAAGAGGCTCTTACTGTGTTGTGCTTGTGGGGTTTTTTTTTGCTTGGGTTTGAATTTGTAATACAAATTCCTTTAGCTGTACAGGACCTCTGTTTTTCTCAAAACCTACCGTAGATAGGTTCATTCACGATGTTGAATCTTGTTTTCTAGCCTGTGGTCAGGCCAGAGACTTGGGATTTCTGAGGTTTTTGTGTGCACGTGCTGATAACTGGAATATAAACTTGTGAGAAATTGTTTTATCTTGATTTGCATTGAAATGCATTTCAATATTACCTCATCTTGCTGGATTGGATCATTAATCGTTATTGCTAAGTTTCTTCATTTGTGCTTGAATAGCATCTATATCCCTGGTGCAGACAACGTGAATTTGTCTGCCTTCCTGCATTTATTTTCTTAAAGTAATAGATTCTAAGCAAGGAGAATATACCCTGATGATCATTGTTATTTAGAGGTGAAAAGCTGTGGTCGTAGCAAATACGTGAAATTGCACAGAGCTTTTGTACTTAGAGAACAAAAAAGTGCACACATTCTGTATGTTTTGTGAGCTCAGGTGTTTAGGTTTTTTTTTTTCTAATGCATAGCTGAAGTTTCAAATTATCAAAGGTAGATCTCTTTTCTGCCACCTCTCTGGGTAAATTTCAGCAGTGTAAAAAATTTTCTGAAGGCTTTCTTTAGAATTATAAAGAATGTACTACTAACAGTCATTCAATGACCATTAGGTTAGCATTATGATGCCATTCTAAGTCTCTGAATGTTGTAAATTAGGGTGTTAATCTTCATTCTAATTTCAATAAAGGTGTCTGGAAGCGTGAACTATGTAAGAGTGACAAATTTTGGCAGATTTTTTTTTTCTTGTGTAATCATTTAGATGCCTTTTTTCATTGTTTTATTTATTTTGACACTTGGGATACAAATAAGAATGCTACAGTCACATTCAGGTGTCTTCAACCATGAACACTTCTCCAGCATTCTTCGTTCTCTGCTGTGAGAAATTTCCATATACATTTCGATTAGGAAGATCACCGTATTATCGTATCACAGAATAGTTGAGGTTGCAAGGGACCTCTGGAAGTCGTCTGGTCCAACTACCCTGCTCAAGCAGAGCCAGCTAGAGGGGGTTGCCCAGGACCATGTCCAGGCAGCTTTTAAGTATCTTCAAGGATGGAGACTTCACAAGCTCTCAGGGCAACCCATGCCAGTGCTTGGTCACCCTCCCAGTGAAGAAGTGTTTCCTGTGATTCAGTTTGTGCCCATTGCCACTGGTCCCCTCGCTGGGCACCAGTGAGGAGAGCCTGGCTCTTCTGCTTTGCATCCTCCCTTCAGATACCCACGTTACATTGGTAAGATTGCTCCCGGGCCTTCTCTTCTCCAGGCTGAACAGTCCCAACTCTCTCGGCCGTTTCTCATCTATGAGGTGCTCTGCACTTCTTGTTGAACTTCGTGAGGCTCCATAATCTGTTCTTTAATCTTGTGTATCTGATACAGTGCTTTGTCTACAGAGTCTTGTGTATTCTTCATCTGTTTTTCCATCCGGATTTTCAATACGTACATACAGATGACTTTCTGAATGCGTTTATGTCCTTTAATTAGGTATTCTCGACATTGAAGGAGGAAGAAAATGATTCTTTCTGTATTATAACTATATTGCTGTTTCAGTTATGAAAAAGCTTATGTAGATGTATTACAAGTGACTTGAAAAGTGTGAGTAGCAGTTTGAACGTTGTAAATAGAGTTATAACATGGATACAAACCTTGAACTTCTAAGTAAATGAAAAGTGAGAAATCAAGGCTAAAGAGCTCAGGATCTTAATGTATCATTTTGTTGAAAGTTACAAGTTCTTTAAGTTAATTTTATTTTACATTTTTAAAGTGGCAGTCTTAAAAATGGCAGAAATGGTTGACCTTCCTTTTTACAGAGCAGACCATTTAATGGTTTTTATTGTTATATTTTAATTTTTAATGATTATTATTGGTGTGTGTATAAAGAACACTTACTGAAAAGGTACTTATTAGAAAGGGATGGTTCCCAAAAGGGGAAAAATGTGAAAAATTAAAGCAAATACATTATTTTAAGGAAACAATTCAGTAATCTGGTACAATCTGCTCCTTTTTCACCCCCTAGATGTGACCAAGTATGGTTTGGTCCACGCTAAAAGAACAGCATTTTCACCTTTTAGTAGTTGTCTTAGTCCTAGAGGCCGACATACAGAGGTGACAGTAAAAATTCTGATGAGGGAGTCCAATGCTTTCTCATCAGGAATATTCTGACATCAATTGGATTTACTAGCTCCGAGTTTTTCTCTTGAATTTATAAGAATTATCATTTCATTGAGTCATGTATTAGAATCCTGTTGTGTGCTCCTTTTTTTGCTGTTTCTTCTCACATGATCTTGTAACCCACCTGTTACATTTCAGATTTTTTCCTGCTCTCATTTCCAGCATCTCTTTCATCATTTAATTTTATTTCTTTTTTGAGATATCATTATTCTCTCCAGTATCCCGAGATGGCATCTACAACTTTGCATGTGTATACACTGGGGTATCACCTCTGTGAAGCTATATCTGAATGAATTGATCAGATGTTCTTGTATTGTACTGAGTTTATGAGGCAAAGTTTTGGTGGTGGGGGGAGTCTGCTGGGGTATCTTCTGTGAGAAGCACCAGGAGTTGCCCCCATGCTGGACAGTTTCAGCTGGGTCTAAGACGGGATCCTTCATTTCCTGTCACATTGTAAGGTTTTTTTGGAAAAATGAGTATGCCACTTATAAGTCCCAGGTGATAATTAGAGGATATATACATTGTAAGGGGAGAGAAGGTGGTGAGACACTGAAACAGGTTGCCCAGGGAAGTTTTGGTTGCTCCATCCCTGGAGATGTTCAGAGTTGGATGGGGCTATGAGCAACCCGGTCTAGTGGAAGAAGTCTGTGCCTAGATGATGGGCTAGGTGAAGCTTAAAGGTGCCTTCCAAGCCAAACCATTCTATGCTTCTAAAGAACCAGAGAGGTTTGTAGTAGATGTGAACAATAAAAGAAGACGGAGAAAGTCAAAGTATGTTGTTTGACTCAAGGATCTTATCTTAATTTTGACTTAGCAAATGCAGATAAAGAGTTTTTAACTCATTGCCATGAGAAGTAATAACAGGTATAATCTAGTTTCTAACTATGTTGTAATGACTAAAATGCTGTAGTATAGTTACAGGAAAAGCACTGAATTTAATAATACTGCCTGATATTCATATATTAAAAACATGGGACTATTAAAAAGCATTCTTAATAACATTTAACCAGTTGCTGTGTTCCTGTTGGGCATATTGCATTACTATGGACATATGGAGCTTTGCAAAGACAAATATAAGAACCAAGTATATTTTAATTTAACAAAGCCCTTGGTGCTTGAATATTCTATGTTCAGAAAAAAAAAAAGCTCAAAAAATGACTTTAAATATTTATTTTTTTCTAAAACTACATAAAATGAAGGTGTATGTGTGTCTGATATCTGTGTTGGTTTTGTTTTGTTTTTCCTGGGCAGTGAAGAGAAGAGGAAGGGGCAGGGAGCACCTGCAGAGAAATACAAACCCTACTCCAAAACCAAGAAGTGTTTCTCTGCCTTTTCAACTCCCTCAAATGGATGAAATGTTAATTTAAGAACCTTGCCTTTTCCTACCTAACGAGACCATTGAGGTATTTGGAATCGGTCGTGCTAGAGACTTTAAGGATTAAAGTCACTATCTTTATCTGGGTCAGGGAAACAATTGGTGGATCTGTAGAGAGAACAAAAGCTATATTGTGGTTGCCTCACAATACCATTTATGTAGAAATAGATGCAGTTCTGTTAGTTCTTGTCTTTTGGCCTAGTGTCAACTGCACGTGTAAACAGAGAAACCACCAGAGGATGTTTACACATATGTCCAGCAGGCTGTAAGAGTTCATTAAAGAATGAACACTAGAAAAAAAATGCAGAGATCAGGTGATTCGTTTCATATAAACCTAGTTCTGTTCTGCACTCAAGTGTACAGTAAAGTACCTGTGACTTCTAATGACGGTTATAGTTTGCATTTTATTTAATGGATGGAAAGAAATCAAGATATCACAACCATAAAGCTCAGCCAAATGCTGATCAAGGCCAAATGCCTCAGTGTTCATTATTAATATTTTATTTTTGTTTCTTTGCTGTGATTCCTACTCACTACAATATGTCTGCTTCAGAAGATCATGACAAAACATGTGATGGTCTTAAAATATATACATTTAGGAGTTGCTGATGCAGCAGGTTGTTGTGCTGCTGTTCTGAGGGAGCTGGACAGGCTCATGGGAACCTCATGAAGTTCCACAAAGAGAAGTGCAAAGTCCTGCACCTGAGGAGGAACAGCTCCAGGCACCCGTACGTGCTGGGGGCAGACTGGTTGGATAGCAGCTTGGCAGAAAGGGATCTAGGGGTGCTGGCTGCCTGAGCCAGCAAGGTGCTGTTCCACCAAAGGACAAGAGTGCCCTGAGCTGCATTAGGAAGAGGATAACCAGCAAGTCAAGGGAGGTGATCATTCCCCTCTACTCAGCATTAGCAAGGCCACATCTGGAGTGCTGGGTCCAGTTGTGGGTGCCCCAGTACAGAAGAGACATGGACATACTGGAGTGAAAGGCCACAAAGATGATTAAGGGATTGGAGCATCCATACTACTGGGAGAGTCTGGAGTTGTTTAGCCTAGAGAAGAGACGGCTCAGGGGAATCTCATCGATGTATGTAATGACAGAAGGCGGTAAAGAAGATGGAGCCAGGCTCTTCTCAGCGGTGCCCCATGACAGACAAGAGGCAACGGGCACAAACTGAAACACAGGAAATTCTATTTAAATGTAAGAAAAAACTTTCTCATTGTGGGTCTGATCAAACACTGAAACAGGTTGTCCAGACATCATGGACTCTATATCTGTCGAGGTACTCAAAACACGACTGGACAGTGCCTGCTCTAGCTGACCCTGCTTTGAGAAGGGGATTGGTCTGTCAGATTTTCAGAGGTCCTTTTGAACTGCATTGGTTCTGTGAAATATTGGCCAAAGTAATTCCGGCTTGCTTTTCTACTGAACTGAACTTTTACAGCTTCAAACTTGTGGACTTTTTTAAACTTTCTGGGAACATTCTAGGAGGGTAGTGCAGCACTGGAACATGCTGCTCAGAGCAATTGTAGGCTCTTCATCCTTTCAAGCCTATAGACCATGACGAATCAAAGCCAAAGCTGCCCTGATTTAGTGCTGGCAATAATCCCCACCTGAGCCAGTGGTTGGCCTAGATGACCTCTGGGGGTCCCTCCAACCGAAAGTCTCTGTGATTCTTTGCCTACCTGTGAATTTTAGATCCATGTGTTCATCAGACTTGATTGAGAAAGTGAGTAAGGATTCTTGCTAATCACTGTGAATGGGGCAGTATGATGAATTGATTCAGCAAATTAACCTCCTGTACCTGCAGTTCTTTGAGGGACTGTCATCGTGCATGTGTCAGCCTACCTTCTGTCTCTGCTTCTTCAGCTGAGGGTTCCTGCCCCTGCGCGTGTGGAAAGAACAACTTCATCTGTTGTACCTGCAGGTGTCATAACATAAAGACACTGCAGCAAAATAAAAGGTTTCTGGTTAAGAAGAAACCCAAGTTTACCAGAGTGCTTGCAAACTATCAATAAAAGGTCTGTTGTCAACACAGCTGATGTAACTATGCTCCTGTATCAGTAACTGTTCTGTTTATAAAAACAGATGTAAGTTTAGGCAACAAAAGTAGGTAAGTTTCACTGCTCTTTCCTTTACTTGGCAATGACATAAAGAGGTTGTCATGGGGAATGGAATTGCATTGCTTGCCTCTGTACTGATCTGTTTCGATTAATGCAATAAATGAACTGTATTGAGTGATCAAATCCCTTCATAGTAGCTGCTAACTAGCTTTCACTTTAGCTAGTGCCACATGGCTATACTATGAAATAACGGTGAATTTTCATGGCTTTTCATAGCTATGCTAGTTACATGATGTGGGCTTGTTTTGATTTTTTTTAATTGCTGATTATCAAATGGAAGACTGTCCTCACTATTCTTTTCTGTATTTGCTCCTACTCCTCCCTTAGGAAAGGGGTTGGAGATGGGGGAAGGAAGGAGGAGTGAGGTAACACTGAAAATCATGTTGCAGCATGTTGTTTTCTGGACTGGCACGTGGTTTCAGTTTGTGTGCATCTCACGAGAGATGTTTTCAGACGCTAACATAAAAGCATGCAGCTAATGAAATGATGCTTACTTCACTGAGTGATCCAGTTGTGGAGTTGTGCACACACTTGCACATAGGTCTAAATTTACTTATTCTTCTGTAATAAGCGTATCATATCAGTATATATGGTTTTGAAGTAAAAGACATAAAACATGTTTTTCGCTTTTACAGATAATTGTAGCTAAGTGTACTTAGTTTCAAACAATTATTCTCAGTGGCTTGGTTGGAAACTTGAAGAGCAGGGTTTGTATGTGTTAGCAGGTGTTCCTCTAAATCTAGTAAATAGTTCTGTCTGCCTATTTTCTGCATTTTATGCAATGGCAGTAGCAGTTGTTAAAATACATTTGAAACAGCAGAAGTTTTGTAGATGCCTGTAAGGTTATGTAAATACAAGACTTACTCTCCACCCCCCCCCATTTCTTTGCAAACAATTTAGTAGTTACTAGTCTTTTTATTTCTGCAAACAAAAAAGGTATCATAAATTATATTCATTACAATAAAGATGAACATTTAAATATGAAAAATACTTTAGTAAATGCAACTTTAGGTAGTTTACAGTGTGCACAATGTTTGTTAATCTTCAGGTTCTCAGGCTAGTTTAAACAGATACAGGACATGAAAAAAAATGGAGTGGATTAGAGAGTTGAGATCTACAGAAGATGTTGCCAGTAGGAAAGCAACAGGTGTCTTAAACAAAATGATCCCGTTTTCCTCTCCACATTTTGTATTAGTCCTATTGTTGGCTGCAGAAGCTCTGACAACAGATCACAGACCTAAGCCTCTTTTCTGTTCCTCTGGCACCGCGGGTGAGGTAATGCATTCTCTTCACCCAGCAACGGGTAGCTTTCTGGTGAATGGCAGAAGGAACAGTCAGAGATACAAGCTGCCAAAACAGAACTGAAATGCAGAGGAGAGACAGTGAGTCAACTGAAAAAAAACTTAAGAGATTAAGAGAGAAATTAGTATAAGCATATGCACAAAGGAAAAATAAATAATTTGATCTCAGATCAGAGTTATCATTCTTGGAACAGGTGAACACAAGCTGTTGAGTTTAAAAGAAAAAAAAAAACAAACCCAACAAATAGCCCCCCCCCCTTTCCTCCTCATTGTGTGTCCCCATGAAAGGTGTCACTGATAGTTCTCATTCTAACCATGGGTTATATAACTTTTAAAAAAAAAACAAACCAAAGAACCAAAAAAAAGACCCCAAGCCCAATATCCTGAATGATTGTTGAAAAAGATTGTAAATATGTTCTCTCCTTTTTGATGGTATCAAATAAAATACTTAGATACTGGTTTGACATAACCTGGGGCCATAAAGAAAGGAAACTTACCCGCTGTGCCTGAGAACATAGGTTATACTCTAGTAAAAGTTGTTTTACTTTCATCTTCATTAAATATAGTAATGGAGGAGTCAGGAAACTAAATTAACTTTTAAATCAGTGTTGTCTGAGTTATTTTGAAAATCAGCAAATTAGTTGCATAGTTGAAGACCTGAAGTGGGCAAAACTGCATGTACAAGGGAACGATTGTTTTGAGTTGCACAGAGCACTTCAGTTGCATTTTTTATGCAATAGTGGAATTGCAAGGCAGTGGAAGAGTGGGGCTTACGTACTTTAGCACAACAAAATGTGAATAGTTATATGTAGCTTACATGTAGATGTGGGGTTTTTATCGGTTTTTCAAAACAGGCACAAATATGGAAACTAAGGGTTTTTTTAGTGCCCCTGTACTGGCAAGGTTTAAGGTTTTTAAGGGAGGTAACCTGCTATGAAAAAGCTGAACTCCTGTGTAGTCCAAAGGCGATAGTTGTGTTTCTGATTTTTATGCTCAAAAAAGTAATAGAAACAATTAATGAAATACCATGCTGTATTATTTAATTCTAGATGAATGGCTGGATAGTTGATTGAAAATATTTAGAGAGGCATGATGATTTGAAAGACATGGATTTTGTCTTTATTTACAGAGGAATGTTTTATTTGTGGGTTGATGTTTGGTTTTTTTCAGTTCTGATTTTAAATTTACTGTGCTCAAAGACTCAAAAAAGAAGGGAGAGATGAGGAGCTGGGAGCTATGCATAGTAGGAAGAAGATGGCATTGTTCCCTATAAGAAATAGCTGTGATGTGGTTTGGACCACTTGTGGAAAGACAGCATGCTTCCATTTGATCTTGCTTCTGGTGCTTTAATAAAATAATGTATTATGTACAGAAATGTGCAGACTTGCTGAGGCATAATGGAGTAAAGAAGCCAGGATGGTCATTTCAGCACCTCCCCCAACCACACAGTATTTTAGTGAAAAAAAAATCAGACTGAATGTGTTCCAGACTGAACCCGTGATGTAATTATATGTTCTGGCTTTTCTGTGATTTTGGCTGGGTCCTATCACTCTGCATACGAGTGATCATTGAAATGGTGACAATGGTGATAGACTTCACAATTATGGGACTGTATCTTTGACTTTTAATTTTCTAATGCACCTCTGTTAGAACTGAACAGCCTTTCCCTTAGTTTCAGTAGAGAGGATTGAATGGACGGGGATTTTTCAGCTTGGTTTGGTTTTGGAATTAGCATGTAGGCTATGAAACATTCTGTAAGCCTACCCTCCAAGTTATGCCAGTAAATATTAGTGTCTTAGAAAAATTTTAGCTAAGCATGTGTATCAGTAACAAAACTTTGAGCCATTGACCGCAACTCTCTGAGTGCAGCCATCCAGACAATTCCGTATCCAGCAGGTGCTCCGTCCATCCATCAAATCCAAATTTTTCCAATTTGGCCACAAGGATGTTGTGTCGGACAGTGTCAAACACTTTGCAGAAGTCCAGGTAGATGACATCAGTTGCTCTTCCTTTGTCCACTGATGCCGTAACTCCATCATAAAAGGCCCCCAGGTTTGTCAGGCACCATTTGCCCTTGGTGAAGCCATGCTGGTTACCAGTCACCTCTCCTTCATTTTCCATGTGCCTTAGTAGAGCCTCCAGGAGGATCTGCTCCATGATCTTGCCAGGCACAGAGGTGAGACTGGCTGGCCTGTAGTTCCCCAGGTCATCTTTTTTACCCTTCTTGAAAATGAGGATTATGTTTCTCTTCCAGTCAGTGGGAACTTTACCAGGCTGCCATGACCTTTCAAATATGACTGTTAGTGGCTTGGCAACTTCATCCGCCAGATCCCTCAGGACCCACAGATGGATCTCATTGGGTCCCATGGACTTGTGCACCTTCAGGTTCTTTAGATGGTCTTGAACCTGATCTTCACTTACGGTGGGCAGATCTTCCTTCTCCCAGCTCTTACCTTCACTTTCTGCAACTTTGGGGGTGCGTCCAGAGCCCTTGCTGGTGAAGGTCGAGGCAAAGAAGTCACTGAGCACTTCAGCCTTCTCCATATTCCTCGTGGCCAGGTCTCCAGTTTCCTTCCAGAGAGGGCCCACATCTTCCCTAGTCTTCCTTTTATAACCAATGTACTTGTAGAAATTCTTGTTCCCCTTTATGTCCCTGTCTGGATTTAATTCTATCTGGGCTTTAGCTTTCCTAATCTGATCCCTGGCTGCCTGGACAGCCTCTTTGTATACCTCCCAGCTAACCTGTCCCTGCTTCCGCTCCCTATATATATTTTCTTTTTGCGCCTGTAAGTCCAGGAACTGATTGTTCATCCATGGAGGCCTCCTGGTATTCTTGCCTGCCTTCCTCTTTCTTGGGATGCAGTGCTCCTGTGCTTGGAGGAGATGGCTCTTGAACACTGACCAGCTTTCTTGGGCCCCTCTTCCCTCCAGGGCTTTGTCCCACGGCACTCTGCCAAGCAGGTCCCTGAAGAGGTCGAAGTCCGCTCTCTTGAAATCCAGAGTAGTGAGGTTGCTGCGCACCCTCTTTGACCCCCTAAGGATCTTGAACTCAACCATTTCATGGTTACTGCAGCTAAGGGTACCCTTGAGCTTCACATTACTCACCAGACCCTCCTCGTTGGTAAGGACAAGGTCCAGCATAGCACCTTTTCTCCTCGGTTCCTGTACCATGTGGAAGAGGAAGTTGTCATCAGTGCATTCCAGGAACCTCTTCGATTTCTGGTGCCCTGCTGTGTTGTCCTGCCAACAGATATCAGGGTGGTTGAAGTCCCCCGTGAGGACCATAGCTTGCGAACGCAAAGCTGTTTCTATCTGTTTATAGAGAACCTCCTCCACTCGGTCTTCCTGGTCAGGTGGCCTGTAGCAGATCCCCACTACATCATCTCCTGCCCCAGCCCTCTCTTTAATCTCGAGCTATAAGCTCTGTGGCAGCTCCTCATCCATCCCCATGTGGAGCTCCATGGATTTCAGCTGGTCTCTGACATAGAGGGCAACACCCCTTCCCCATCTCCCCTGCCTGTCCTTTGTAAAGGGTTTATACCCATCTATTCCTACACTCCAGTCGTGAGAGCCATCCCACCAGATCTCAGTGATGCCAGTTACATCATAGCCCTGTACACACGTGCATGGCTGTAACTCTTCTTGCTTGTTCCCTGTGCTCCGTGCGTTGTTGTACAGGCACGTCAGCCGTGAGATCATCTGTGTTCTCAGTTCTTCACAGATCTGACCAAATGCTGCTTTCGTCGTCTTAAATTAACTATTGGTTCTTTTCTAAACTGTGTTGCTTGAATCTCTCTTCTAGGTAAGAAGAGCTTCATAACCTTTCCGTCCTTCTCAGAGTCATCTTGCATTTCATTGCCAGAACTGTTGGGAAAGCTGCTCCGCAGAAGGCTCCCAGGACGTGTGTGGAAGCAGTAGCACTGCTTCCTAAACAAATGTTAACTTTGTGGAAACAGCTTATTAGAAGTGTCTATCTACTCCTTTTTCACTAGTCTAGTAGATATGCAGTGAATATTTAAGGCAGATCAGTTGAAATGTTTATTCCATAGTGCTGCTTTCACTGTTAATGCTTATTAAGGAGAAACTGCATTTTTAAAGTGCTTGAAAAGAACTTAAAGATTTTTCAGGCATGAGGATTAAGCCAGATTTATTTTTACAGGGTATGCTGCTGCTTCTGCACAAGTCGCAAATAAAAAATGTTTTCTGTGTGCCTTGATCTACACTTGCATAGTGGTTGGTTTACCAAGAAATGATTTAATAGATGGAGTAATAAAAGTGAATAACAGAAGCCATTTTCCCTTCCTAACAGGAAGGAAAGTGCTTTGGCACTCACCTGCAGAAAAGTATGTAACTGCTAACAGAGCTGCACTTCGGGAAGGAAAGTGATAAATGATGTGCTTTGCTTGCTTTGGGGAGTGTGTGTGTGTTTGGTTTCTTGGTTTGGTTTTATAATTCACATGTAGAAATTAAGCTGTCGAATTTTTGAAAATATAGGTAGCAAAAAATGGACCAATGAGACTCGTGCAACAATCTTTTTATCTTAAGGGCTTCAATTCACAAGCATATTACCACGTTCTGACAAGAAATCTGGCCTTCAGCTGGTCTGGATTGTGTGTGTGTGTGTGTGTGTGTACACTTGTGTCTGTATGCTGGTACTGAAGCAAGCCCTGCAGTTGTAACGGAACAGCTTTTATTATCCTGCAGTAACTTATTTTCATAAGCCTTAAAAATTCCTTTACACCGTAAAGTTGCTTTTGCCTGTTGATGCTAAGCTCCATATATTTCTCTCCCGGAGGAAGAGGGATGGAAGTAATCTTTTTATATGCAACTGTACATACAATACATATACAACCTTGAGTTAAGATAGAAGTAGCCACAGAAACTGTCAGAAGTCTTTGTTGAGATATGCCCTATAGCGGGATAATCCACTGTGGCAGGGGGGCTTAGGCGGTAAGTATATTAAAATAAATGGCACTTTAAAATTTTAGAGACTGTGTTTGAGCACAGGTATATACAAATGTATATGTTCATATGTTAATATGAAAGAAAGCATGGTGCTGAACAAATTATTATTGACATTTCCTATCATCACGGAATTACACAACTATTTGATTATCATGGCAAATGACAGCTAGTTTCTGAGGTGATAAATAGATTTGTCTTTTATACTTGAAATGCTTCCTGAACTAGAAAATACCATCTTTCCAGACACGACTGTTAGGAAAATACATGTAAAATAACTGTTAGGAAAAATACATGTCAAATATCCAACTTAATGAAATTCATAGAACCAAAGGTGGATTTCCAAAAACACACAGATGTGTGAAGTGCACCTCAAGAGTGGAAGAGCTGTGGAGGAAACAAATCATATTCTATGGCACTGGCAGAGAGGGAGAACAGGGAAGGCATGTATCCAGCTCTTCTCCTCTGAAATACCTTCCCAGCTTTCAGTATTGCGTGGTTTGCATGGGATTCAGGTTTCCAAGGTCAAGAGTGTGATCTGAATAACTGAAAAATGTGAAAAATCTAATTAACTGTCACCAGTGTGTAAAGTTTGTAGTAAAAACTTCCCTAAACTTTCAAGGCTGTGCTGAGCCCAAGCCTGAAGGTGCAGCTGTCAGCATGCTGTGGGATCTACCTTCCAGCAAAGGGTGTTCAGAAATCATGGGTGGACATCCATACTGCTGTGTTCTTTCAGGAATGCCAACCAGGAGGAATGAGCTGAGCACATTTCCTGGACATGGACAGTAGGGAGTTAAGTCCAAAGCACAGCTCTTTTTTCTTTGCCAGATCTCAGAAACATACAGGGTACCAATGCCTGTATCCTGGTGCTTAAGGCATTCTCCTAGAAAGGGAGAAGGATGCATCTGAATAGACAGGGAGTTTCTGCTTAGTGAATCAGTGTTTCTCCTCAGTGCTTTAGTGCCTAGGCTATTATGTGAGAGACAGGCAATACCATCAATTAATCCAGTTGTCTGGATACAGATAATATGGTTGAGAAAACTAAATGTGGGAAATCTTTACAATAATTTGAGATGCTTACTTTAAGTGTAGCTTAGGTACCTAAACTCATAGAAGAGACAAAATTTCAGAAACCCATTTCTCTTGTGCGTTTAATTTTGGTGGTTTTAAGTATTTCCTCTACTCAGGATACTGAGTATGGTGAATACTATTTTTCTATACCTAAGGCTATACATTCATTGTATAGAGAATGAAGGTACTTAATGGAGCCTGTGAATTCCGTCCCTACAGTCAGACACCTAATTTCTCATGCTCTGACCTTCAGTGCCGATGTTGGATCTGACCCTTGTATACACTTTAACGAAAGCCGTTAAAACTGGTACAGTGAATTCAGTGAGATCACTTGGGACACACTTGTTGGTTTTGAGAATTGTGTACACAGAGGACAAAACATTCAGTTTTTCAGTTACATAAAAAAGAGTTTTCAACATTCTGAAAACAGCCTTTTTGATTTATGTTGAGTGTATCTTTAATGGAAAAGAAACACAAGCAATGAAAAAAAAAAAAAGAAAAGGTTTTCAGTGCAAGGTATATTACAAACTGGATAGTGTGTATGTAAGGAAAACTTTCCAGGTGCAATTTGCATGCATAGTCATACAGACCTGTGCTGCTGGTCATGCTCGTGTTAATGATATTCACTATTTAATACCTGTAAAAAATAATTAATTATAGTCCATCAAAACCCTCCTTATAATTTGTTGTCGAATACCTACCTAAACAGGCATAGGCACTACTAATGTCAGTATTTGTCTTTATGTTCTTCTGTCTTTTACTTTCTTGTCTCCTCTTTCATATTTAAATTTCAAGGCTGTTGAAGCAGGTACCAGTCTTAATCAGTACACAGAAAGTAGGAAGATGTTGATGAAATCTGCAGAAAAGACAGTGGGAAAGCTTCATTAAATAGTCAAAGATCATTATATTATAGAAGAAAGTTTGAATAATTCTGATGACTGAATTGATTAGGGTGAAATTTAATAGAAAGTGCCATGTCAAGAAAAGCATTTTCGCATTTCTTGGTAGAAGAGTGCATGAGAAAACCTGAGAAGTGCTAGCTGACTCAGATGATAATTGCCTGAATTAATCTGAATTCTGTAAAAGGCATATTTGATATTAGGCTGTATTAGATGAAGTCTTTCTGAAATAGCTAGAAATAAACTAGTGCCATTTTACAAAGCACTGGAAAGATCTAATGTAAAGTGTTGTATTCGGGTATCATACATGATGATTGTCATACATGCAGTTAAGGAACAGGAGAGCGATTTATTTGATGTGCAAAGTTAAAGTTGAAAGTTGGGACAACCCCTCTGCACCACCATGTAAGTACACTGTTGAAAGAAGAGTTACTTAAGAGAAATGATAGTTCTGGCAAAAGTACAAATATCTGTAAGCTGGGGCATGAATGCTTTTAGCTGGGAATTTGGAAGGAGTGTTTAACCATACAGAGTTGTGTGGTTCTGGAATAGTTTTCAATTAAAGTTGTATCTTTTACAGATGTGCAGTAGATACCAAACAGAACTTTTTTAAAGAAAAATCATGGGACAGGATGGGTCATGTTGGACTTTCTTGCGGAAGTCTGGCTGTATGCTGCTGTTGGAGCAGCACAACAGAGCCTTGATCTACAGCTGTGGCTCCGAAGCACTGTACTGACAGGAGTGATGAACATCACCCATAATTCTATCGATTCTTCCGTCTGAGAGGTTTACTCTAAAGTAAGCTGACTTTCTGTGTATAACCTGAAGGAAGTTCAAGTTCTGGTTAAAATGTTCCCTTCTGCAGAATGTTACATCAAGGTTTTCAGTGCCAGAATAATGGTTTAGGCTTCAGTGCTTCTTAAAACAAACAAACCAAAACCAACCTTTTCTCCTTTTTTGACCACTGGGTGTTAACTTGGAAAATATAAACATTTAAGGCACCTGTCTCAAGGGGACTGGGCTTTCATTGCAGATAACAGAAATTTTATGTAATGTACTTAATGATGCGATGCAATGGAAAAATAAAGAGAAAAACACACCCATGACATGACAAATTAATGTGCTACTGTACTACACAGAAAGTATTTAGAAATTATAATTCTGTTGATAAAATATGAGAATAAATCACATTTTTAAAAGGAAGTAAAAGAAAATATGTAAAATCCAGAGGAGAGATTATTTCAAACAAATGATTATAGATAAACTATTTACTGTGCTAGTAATCTTACCTAGCTTTCACAGGTTCGGCAACTAAGTTGCAAGAAGGGTTTGGGCTGCTAAAGATGGGCATTTCTGCATGAACAGGAGTTCAAGAACAGCAGAATGCAATTTGAGTACCTGTCTTTTACGTATTTAAATTTAAGTAAGGTGTTTAAATACAATTGTATCCCCTTTGTAATGCAGATTGTTTGTTAGCAGTTTGCAGGAAATGTTGCACCCCAGTAGCTAACCAAATTATGAATTCTGCACCAAACTGTCATGATCAGTGTTCTTCCTTCAACAGTAGCCACCAGCAGATGGCCTAGAGAAGAGTGAGAATAGGATTAGCCCACATGATACTTCATTATATTCGTTCAGTTTTTGAGCATTTTCAGCTTGAAGGTTTTGTAAACTTTTGGGGGTTAGTCTTTTTAAGTACCTGCAGTGGATCTTCCTCGTAAATGCTTGTCTGGTTTTTCCTCGGCCTCATAATTTGAGCTTCTTACATTCCGTGTCCATGACACTCGGTGCAGGGGGCTGCTGCTCATTTTTTGAAGTCCTACCACATGTTTGCTTTGAACCTGGCTCCTCCTACGTTTATGAGATAGCCATTTATTTGTTTTATTGGAAGAAACCGTGAATACTTAATCTCTATCTAAGGTGTTGCTACTAAAGATTTTGTAGATGTCTGACATAGCAGTTCCCAAACTCACACTTTTTGCAAACAGAAGAATCTCAATCTATTTGAGCATTCCCTATATGGGAGCAATTCATACCATAGGTCGTTCTTGCCCTCTCCGAACCCTTTCCAGTTCTGCTGTGTCCTATATTGAGAGGAACAGGCACAAACTTAATGCAATATTTAAAAGGGTGGAACAAACTGAAGTTTATAAAACTATATAGAATAACTTTTTTTCTGTTTTATGCTCTTTTCCTTTCCTAATATTTCCTTATTTTCATAACGCTTCTTGAATTTCCTAATTTGCTTTTTTAATATGGCCAAGCTTTGAGCTGATGCTTTCATTGAATTATCTAGCATAAGCCCACTCTTCTGCTCCTTAGTGTTACTGGTCTACTCAGAGTCTCTTGTTTTATATATGAAGCTAGGGTTAGTTTTCGATACATGTATCATTTTACATGAATCTAAATTGAATTTCACCAGCCATTTTATTACCTGATCACCCAGACTGATAAGGTGTTTGTGATGTTCTTTAAGGCACTCATCCTTACTACCCTTGCATAAGTATATACCATCAGTAGATTTTCCCACCTCGCTGATGTCCTGCCACCCCTTTCTCCTGCTGCCTTGCCATGTTTCTTACGCATGTGTTGAACAGGACAGTTCCCAGTACAGACCTCTGTGCAACTGGCTTCTTTCCACTGTGAAAGCTGAGTTTGAACGCCTGTCTTCTGGCTCCTCTATTTCAATAATTATTTTTTTTTTCCCATACCACAACCTTTGCTTTTATGTATTGGCAGCTTAATGTCCTGGAAAGCCTTTAGTGAGGAATTCTGTTTAAGGCCTTTTTTAAAAAGTGAGTAGGCTGCATGAGCTGGATCACCCCTGTGCACAAGGTTGTAACCCCTGCAGAGAACTTCAGCAAGTTCGTAAGGTGGAAGTTGTCTTTACAGAAGCTGTATGGGCTCTTCACAGGTATTTAGTGAGATGTCCACTAATTCTGTCCTTTACTATACTATTAACAAATCTCAGGCTTACCCAAATGTATTCCCCGGAATTTTTCTCTTTCTGAAGCTTGGCACTGCATTGTCAGCTGCAGTGTTTAGGTACCAGAGAAGTGGCAGTGATTTGGCTGCTTCATCCTGTATTTCATTAGGAGCCTTGGGCGAATACCGAGCAGCCCAGGCAATATGTTAACTTGTGTGTTTGTTCCGTAGCTTCTTCCAGAGTGACTTTCATTTTAAACTGAACCTCTGCTTAGTGACTGAATGACTTGGTTGTTTAGTCAGCTGCTTGCCCTGTACCAGCCTTTGCTTTAGTAAGTTGTGTGCTCTGGCACTGTGCTTCTGATGACTGCCCCTTCAGCAGTCTCTATTTTTTTTGCCTGTAAGGATTCAGTTGTTTAGGAGCCCCTTCTGGCTTTTTTAAAAGTTGTCCTCATATTTTTACAGACTACCATCTCCTGAAGATGAGCCCAGCTGTGGTGATTTTTCTTGGCCTTTGTTGCTGTTGCAGTGATGCAGATGTTCAGAACATTACAGTCACTGCTTCAGTGGCACTTTCACTGTGACCAGCTCTGTGCTTTCTGCAGGGCAAGCATGTCCTGGGTTGTATCTCCTGTTTTGTGATGCTAACCATGAAGCAGCCTCTGATTTAAAAAATCAGTGGGATCTAAAAAATGTCACATTTATGATGTTTATTCTGTCTACGTAATGTCCAGTACAGTTAAATGCTCTGGCTTTGCTGCATCTCTGATCAAGTGATGCCTCTGATGCGAATGGTGTCACTGTCACGGTGGACAGGTAGCAATATGCAGCAAAACTTTTTTTTTCTGTCTGAAATTTGAATCCCTGCAGCTTCTCTGGTAATCACTGAAATGACAGTTTGTTACTTAGATTTTACTTTAAACTCTCTTTTTAATGTGTAGTTCTGTTGTACACCCAGCACAGTTTACTATTATCTGTGTATTTTGTGTCCCCAGGCTTCCTTTCACAAAGTTTCCAATATACTTGGTATATTAATGTTTTTATTTAGGACAAGAAATTGATCTAAAGTTCAATTCCTGTTCTAATGCTGGAAGTATAAATAATGTATACTGCATTATTAATGTGTGCCAGAGATATTGAGACATAGGTGTTAATTTGATAAAATTAAGCATTTAAAAGGTAGTTTAAAATACAATTGTCTATAAAATGAAAGTTAGAAAAAATGTCATGGAAAAGAGCAAAATGAAATGTCTTGAGTGCTATGCACTGAAAGTGTGAGCTGTACAGTACATGCTGTTAATGTAGAAATGCTCAGGATGTAGAAATATGCAAATGTGTACTTTTTCCAGCTCTTCTGTTGAAAGCCCAGAATAATAAAATGGAACAAGTAGCTGAACAGATCAGCCAGAATAATAACATTGAAATGATATACTTGACAGAACATTTTGTGTTAAAGTATATCCCTCTCATTTTAAGGGGAAAATGATTTGTTTTGTTCAAAAAAAAAAAGGAAATGACATTTTCTCTTAATTAGGAAAAAAAAAACCCAGGCCACATCATCAGCGGTTCCTCCTTCTGATCTCTAGTATGAAGTGAATCTGGTACCAGTAGGTCAGGATTCCACAGTTTTTTGGGGGATTTGATCTCTAAAGCTGAATAAGATCTTCAGGGCAGGAGTAATGTCTTTATTCAGCATCTAGCACTAAATAGAGTCTTAACGTGATAACTGCAGTGAAAATAATAATAAGCACAAAAAGAAAACCTTTGCAATTTTTATGATCACTTCTTTACCCTTTGTTCTGTGTGTTCTCCTATGAGAACCCACACAAATCATTTGACCTTTTTTTGGATTAATTTATCTAAATTTAACACCCTAAAAAATTTAGAATTATCTATCAGCATTTGTAGAGAGCATTCTCTAGCTATACAGATTCAGTACACGCTGTTTCGAAGCAGTTACCCCATGCACAAACTGGGGATGCCTGATGAAAGTTCTCTAATCCGTGCTTCAGACCTTTCAGCTGATCTGTGGAATTTACTGAACACTTCAGATTAACCATCCTCATTTCAGTAAACAAGCTCCAGGAATCTTTCAGTTTAAATAATGTGAATAACATAATTAAGTACTGTCTATTTTCCCCTTGCCCCCCAAATTCTTCGTTTGAAATTCAGAAACCCTTCAGAGCTTTACAAGGAATTCCTTCCACTTTCTTTATATTTCAGTATTGTCAGAAGGAAAAATAAAATAATGAATGCAGCAAATAAACTGCTAAAATATGTAACAAACTGTTTCAAGACTTTCTAAGGGTCTGATTTTATATATATATATATGTTCCATTAATGCATGAGGAAATCTTCTGTAGTACATAGTAACGAGCAGTTATTTCATGCTTAATTTATATAGCATCTTGAAAGAGTCTTTTAATACTAAAAAAGTGAAATGCTTTCTTTAACACAGAAATGTGTCAAATGTAGTATGCACAAGCTAAAGATGATAATTTAAAATGTATTAAATACTGAATATAGTGTTTATATACTTTCTGGTAACAACTTTAGCTTGAATTTCTCAGAACATTTATACAGCTTTAATACTTGCTCTTAGTTCTACTGTGAAATTTGCCCATTCTTTGCTGTTTTCAACAGGAAAATGTAAGTGAAGAATGCAGGAGCATTACCAGCTGCAGTTAAGAATTACATTTTTCTGTGTGTACAATATTTGTAACTATTGAAATTTGCCTCCTAGGTAGTGCTTATGTTTATTTTTAAAATAATTTAATAGATGCAAATTTTTTTTTGTTCACGTACTGATTTCTCTGCTTTGAATTATTTAAATTAATCCCTGAAAAATACTTTGAATATTTTTACTGCCATTGTTTATTACTCTGAATCAGCCCCGTTACCATTACAAGAACAATCCGGGTCTTCTCTATGAGAGAGAATCTAGAGGGCAGTTAGCAGTCTGAAAGACTTGTGCTTACTTTCTGCACTCCCTCATGAGGTTCTTTATTTGGAAATTGTTNTAAACATTGATTAGGTCACCCCTCAGTCTCCTCTTTTCCAAGCTGAAGAGACCCAGCTCCCTCAGCCTTTCCTCATAAGGGAGATGCTCCATTCCCTTCATCATCCTCGTGGCTCTGCGCTGGACTCTTCTTCTCTGTGTGTGTTTCAAGGGTTATTACTAACTCCTCTGAACTCAGTTCACGATGCTGTTGCAGTGATGTCAGGAGAGCGGCTGAGTGATGGGGTTGTTCGTTGCAATGTCAGGAGGAGAACCGGGGACATTGCTGCGGGACAGCAGTGCCAAACAGCCAGAAACAAGCACCTTCCGCCTTCACAGGATACTGTGTGGTGCATAACTATGCTTGACGATAGTTTCTTTCTCTTCCCCATTTCAGTTTCCAGAGGTGAATGAAATGCATCTTGGTATGGAGTATGATGATCATATGCAGTTCTTAGAAATGACATTTTCAAAAATTCACCTTTAAAGTGATAAATCAGAAAGCATCTTGTACTCTCAATGCTGGTAGTTGAGGACAGCGCACAACCAGAAACTGATGCTAACACCAGAAGTTTGCATGTAAGAAGTGGTCTCAAAATCAGAGCTTGTATAAAAAGTTCATAAATCCTCACCATAAAAAGACAGTCTTGGTTTATTCATCCAGCTGCCTTTCTTTTCAGACAGGTTTTCTTTTTCAGACTAAGAGTGGTATTTCCATACCAGAAGTGTTTCAGAGGTGCAGTAGTTGGTAAAGGCAAACATGTTCGTTATAAGTAGCTACCCTAGGGTTCTTCCACCAGCATAGAAGAGACTCGGCATAACTGAGTTTCTGGACAATGTCTTTAGTCTGTGACTAAAACCATAATTCTGCTGTTTTCACAGGGGTCTTTCATCCCTGTGTAGGTCCCCTGATATGGTCAGTTGTGGATAAAGTCGTAGGTGTGATGGAATTTTGTCATCTATGCGCTTGGTTAATCATCTGTTTCTGCACAGGTCACCGAAAAGAATTAACCTAGTAGGTATTGCCAGTCACTGCCAGGCTAGCCTGGATTTCAGCTGTGAGGTGGAAGATTTGGGGATTGTAAATCCTTTCCACAAGCCATCCAACAATTTCACTGAGAAATCAGTTTGGTTTTGGGTTAACAGCAGAACTATTCATATTCTGTCATATTTAGCTTAGACTTATGTGTATCTGAGGTTTGGGGTATTTTTTAAGCTGTTGAATAAAAATATAATATTTTGATATAAACATTTTCCTTATGTAAGAAAGGGATAAAGGACTGTAGGTTTGCAGTTACCTGGAGTCGGTACATTTCCTAGGATGACTGGCATTTACGCTCTGAACATAGATGACTGAGACTCTTGATAAATGAGTTCTGTTAGAGTTTGTTGTGGAGGTTGAAGATGCTGCTTTGCTGTCTGTCCCACCTATCTGATGTCCCTTCGCAAGTACGGGAGAAGATTTGTCTGCTTTTGACCTGTTCATGGTTCAGAACATCAGCAGACACCCCTGGTGCCTTAAGCTACATTTGCCAGAGCTTGTGTGGTTGAAGCTTTGAGACAGGCAGAAAACCAAGGTCTAGTTTTCTGGGGGTTAGATTGTTTCCTTAGACAAGCTATTTTTTCTGTGAGAACTCTGCTCTTATACCTCCTTCTTTTCTTCTATTTGACCAGTATTTTTATTGGGGATGAATAAGATTTTTTCCCAGGTATAATGAAAGATTTTTTTCAGAAGTATACAGGTGACCTGTGGTTTTTGGGAAACATTGCAACAACTTCCTTTGAGAGTTTGCCAGACTTTCTGAGACATCAGTGGATGTTTTTAAGGACAGGTTAACTGGTTTGCTAGCAGTAACTTGGGTGTAATTGATTCTTCCTTAGAATGGAAGAATGGACTGTTGATGACCTGAAACTTTCCCTGCTCTTGTAGTCAGCTTTATGATTCTTAAGAGTCTTTCAAAACTCCCACGGGAGCACTCTTGGGATTTGCTCATTGTGGTTTCCTGCAGTTTTCAGTCTCCCGAGCACCTGGATGGGTTCAGCATGGAGACAGATCTTCCCTGGTGACCTGTGCAGGGTGACAGGCTGAAGAGAGGAGCACTTTGGCAGAAGGCGCCTGTATTGCCTCCCTCCCCTTCAGAAAGCCTGTCGGAGTGGGGAAGCAAAAGGAGACAGAAAAGATGCGCTGCTGAACACGGCGAGTTGAAGAGCCCAGCTGTCAGGTTGGGGTCTCTCCAAAGTGACTCAAAGCAGCAGAAAATTCTGTTCGCTGTCCCTACAGGACAAATTTTCAGTACTATTATTTCAGCAATCCTAACCAGAAGCTGAAGGGATTTTTAAAATTGGTGTTCCCATCTGCAGTTGTGCTTAGAAGGAACAGGTGACCTTTAAGCAAGTTTGGTTATTTTTTCTGGTTATGTGACAAGATACTTCTCTTTCTTTGGGAAGTAGTAATATTTTTGAGTTACAGCAACAGTAGGGAATAATTCCTTTCTGGGGAATAATTATGGCTTGGTAAACTTCTAGTCTTCAGTATGAATGACTTTATGACTACAAGTGCCACACAATCAGTTTCAGCCTTTTTATTTATGGATAAGATTGTCTAGGTAGCTACACAATGATAATTTAATGATGTTACTGTAAAGTTTTTTGTTATTTTTTTCTTCCCTTCCTCTTATATTAGTAATATTTTCCCTGTAGTGGTGCCTGATATAAGCTGAGTATTGGAAGAAGATGCTTGTGAGGCAGCTTAATAGCAAAACAGAAGAGTCGTCTTTTTCCTGTTGTTTTCCTTTCAGTTAGTTTCTTTCTGGCTAGTCCTCTGGATGAAAATGGGTTCATTGTATGATTGGGATATAGATTTTGAAACATCTCCTTTCTTGTTGCTTTAATACTCCAATTGCTGTGCACCTCCCTCCCCCTGATCCACGTACATTGGAATGGATCATCTCAGCACAAGCAGAAGAATAATTCTAGTCACGTAGGAGTTGCCATGTGAGTTAAACCTTAGTTCATATGAACATGTGCGTGACAAGGACCATCTCAGTACTAACAGACTAACTCCAAGCTCCTAGGAGCTGCCATGTGAGTTAAATATGTAATTATCCAATCTGCTGCTAATCTTAAGTTAGAGCCAGAGAAACCAAAATATAGACATAACATAACCACAAGAGGTTTTGTGTGGCCTTTTTTCCTGGACAATTAGCATGTACATGTGTTCCATAACTTGAGGTGTTCTTTTGTTTGTTCCAGTTTTTAGATGACTGTAGTTCAAAGCAGAAGTTCTGATGGTGGTGTAAAAAATTCAGGAGCATTTCTACAATCAGTGAGCTGCAGTGAGGCAGAGTAGGTAATTTTGTTAGTCTTTCTAGTCATTGGTTCAGGTGTGAATTCTGGTAGAATTTTTTCCCACAAGAGTCTAGCCCTTTGGGAACACGACTAGATTGAGGTTATGGATTATAAAAATATTAAAGTTGACATGGTTTTTGAGAAACATGAAGAAATCATATTATGCCAAACCGAGTTAATTTTTCTTTTTAAATCTGTGCTTTTAGCACTAATCTTTGGGACCTTTCGTTGTAGAAATATATTAATATAAATATATGTGTGTCTTTAATGAATAAACAGCAGTATCCGTTTTGTCACCAATGTGCTGTTTTCTCCTGCTATTGTTGCAAAGTATCTCCAAACCGTTAGTAGGAGCTTCTTATCTACTCTAGTAGGTGCATAGCCATGTCTATTTTCTCGTGTGGTATTAATTTGGAAGCAATACAAATTACGTTTGGTGGCTGCTTCAGTTCTTATGTAGCTGTCAGCAGCATTATTTTCTTTTGGAGTGCACTAAAGGTAGTGGTTTTTTTGAGCAAGCTTTTTGCTTTCTTTCTTGGTTATTTTCTGGCCTTTTGATAAACGTTTTGGTTGAAGATCTTGCAGAAAAAGCCAGGCAGTTGTTTTTTTCATTACATGTCATTGTGGTATATAGAGTAAGACAAGGATTTTATTTACAGCTTTTATTTCTTATATTTATTGGTAGAAATAGAAATCTGTTTTTAGCTGCTTTTTAGACTACTTCAAATTAGTTGCTAAGAATTTTAGTGGTATAAAATTATTTCATGCTATCTGCTTGAAATCAACAATTTACTACAGAGGAATATTATTTAATTAGTTTAATTTTGTTAGTCTTTACTGACAAAAAGATGGATGACTATCTGAATATTCTCACTAAACTTTGTATGAATGTTGCCAATTGTGTGAATGTTTGTGAAACTTTCCCAGAGGTGATAGTCACAGTGATGCCTTTATACTCTCATCCCCCAATGTCTCTAAGAGACAGTTTAGGTAGGAGTCTTGTTTTAAAGAGGAAGAAAAATTCTCATTTTGTTCTTGTTATTCTCCTGGCATCGATCAGTGGAATTCTCCTACCTCTGATACAATAGATCAAGTAATATTTGCATATGCATTTACGTTTCCCTTTTAAAAATAGGCTGTGGATATGCTGAAGTTCTCAGAACTGAAGATGTGTTTGTCTTCAGTAGCACTCTTGAGGGTAGTGTCAGCCCTTGCGCACACCGTGCAGAGACCACTCTGCTCCTCTTCACTCCTGTCAACTGGCCAGGTCAGAGCTTCAAATGCTTATCTGCAGTGCCAGAAAAATGGCAGTAAACTCTAGTTTTTGGGGCTTCCCCCTTATTTTTTAGCTTTTGATTATTGTGTTCTCTCTTGTGATGTGAATTTTATTGTTTGTTTGATGGGGTTTTTTCTTTCCCACTCTCCTCTCTGTTTGGTTCCAGACCATCTACTCATGGTATGTTTTTCTCCAAGGTTCACCCTTTTTTCTTTAAGAAGTTGAATTTTTACTGCCATGAAGTTATCTTCAGCTAAGTCTGTGATCTTTAAAGCTTGGACATTGAGTGACTGCTACATTTCGTTGTTGGAACAGATATTTCCGTGTCTGTACCATGTCTTTGTCAAATGCATTTGCAGATGTTTTCAGGCAAATGTAAGAGAAGGGTTCAAGGAAAAGCTCTTGTTGTAGTCTTCTGAGGAAAATCCATTGTTTTGGGCTTGGGTCTTAGACCTTAACTGTTTAAAGTTTTCTCACTTCAGCGAGACTTTTCATCAAGGACAAATAAGACCGCTTCTAGTTGCGAGACCACTGTTCATTTCAGAGACAAGTTCTCAGCCAAGCTGTTTCTGTTAATACTTCATCTATTTTCTACTAAGTGTGATGGCTCTGCTTTCCTGATCCCATTAAAAACTGCTCTGAAACTTTTTAGCTTGCAGAGAGCCAAAGAGGCATGGCAGGGGATTTCCTCACTTCCAAAAATTTTGATTGACACTCTCATATACAAGCCAAAGAAGGAAAAACTTTGGGTTACTCTTGCTCGATGGATATAGGTGATGTTTCTGGTAGAACTGTTACTTACTCTGAAGTTCTTAGTATTACATCTCAGTGCTTTGCAGACCATGGTGCCAAAATAAATATGCTTGCCATACCTAGAGCCACTTCCTTGGTTGCTCATACTTTTTTCAGTCCAGTAGCTACCCAGAGTTGAGAGAGTTGCTTTTCTGCTGGGACTTCAAGGCCTCCAGTGACGTACTCTGAAGAATTTTGCAGGCTGGTTGTCGCAGACATTTCCTGATGGTACTAAGGCAAGATCCCTAAAAGAACTTGCGTAGCTACCCAAATCCCTCTTCTCTTCAAATTACATTTATTTTCAACCCTCTTGAAAGCTTTGGCCTAAGCAGTTGTCACAGTGTGAAGGAAATCTTACGGCGTAAGACTACAGCACTGTAGGAGCGATTCCGCTCAGCAAGTGAGCTCAAATGGCAGCTGTTCTTGTGTCCTCACATGAGTAATACCTTCTTATCTCAGGGTATGAGAACTGCTGTATGTGAAGACTAACCCCTCTTCCAATTCTTTGGCTTCACATGTAACTCAAAGTGAATCTGTTCTCAGCAATGCTTGAATTGGGACGTCTAGGGATTCCTTTCCAGTCGCAGGGTTTTGTCTGCTTGATGACAGCACCAATATTTGATAATCAGAATTGTATACAGTTTGATTCCAATACTGCATCCTAAATTCTCTAAATATCTATAGTTAACGTATCTTAAATGCAGAAGGAACTACTGAAATATTGAGTTCCTTGGTTCTTACGTTATCTACCTCTGAGGCAAACAGGTATCTTTATTACTTTATAATTACATGTACTAGCTCAAAGTCTAACAATTCCAAGCTATCTTTCCAGAGCTCCCTGTAGAGACAACTAAAGATCATCTAATTTCTCCATCCCTATTCAATCACTGTCTACCCTTTGCTAAATGCTTGTAAGAGAAAAGGAGCCAACTTTATTAACTCCCTTACTAAGTCTGCTCGTCGTCTTGGCTGGCTGGGCTGATCTTTTTTGCTATATTGTAGAGAATAAATAGATTCACCTTCTTTTATTTTCCTTTTCACATCTGTAGTCCCTTGGCTCCCTCAAAGGAGCCAGCAGAGATCTGTATTTACTCAGTGTTTCCCTTATCACAGAAAATATTATGATTGTCACGTGTAATGGTCCTGAGGGCTGTGGATGTTTTCCCTGAAGACTGAGAGCACTTTATTTTCCCTGATACATATGTACATACAGGTTTTTTGGTCAGAATGATTTCATAATGTTGATGCCATAAGCCTTGTAGGTGTACCTCCGTTGTCTCTTCATTAAGAAGCCTGATTTAAGAGGAACACACAACTGAGAACAGTCTGCCGACCCTGTGAAGATAAGTTCCCTCACAAAGCTTCCAAATATGACTAGAATAGCTTGTCTCCCGTTGAAACTGAGGTGGCATCTCCAGTTTAGCAACTGTAGTTTTCATTCCTGTAGATTTTGTATTTCCAAAACAGAAGGTACAATCATGTGTAAATTTCAAAATGGTCTTATTTCATGTTTGTGCCTCCAGTTATTTAAGCTAGTAACTTTAAATAATTGTTGCTTGAAGCACAGCACAAAACCAAATTATTTTAAAAATCAAATTTACAAATCTGGGGTCAAGAAAAGGAGGTGAATGCAGTCATTCTTTCTCTGTTTATCTGTGATTCCTATTTCATCCCAATAATTTCTAAACTGCTTCCTGATTTTAGCCAAATTTCATAGGGGAACAGATACTTGAAATATTGTTAAACTACTGCACGTATTATGAAAATGTATGTCTTTGCAAGTGTTATGGGCAATGGAAAGGTGGCAGTGTTAGTTTACATGTAAATAGATACAGGAAACCAGAGAGGAAAGGCATCTTACAGATATCCCAATTATGGGAACAGCCTTAGTTAAAGTTCACAATCAACCATGACACAAAGCCTTGAGAAGACTAACTTTAATTAGTTCCAGTGTTCCCAAAATAATTAGTTTTCTCTGCAAGATTTATTCCTCTCCTGGCAATAATATTTCTCAAACTCAGACATGGACAGTGAAAGTAAATGCTGGCTAGAATTAATTTTAATATTTAAATTTAGGAGAAAATACGTATGTAAATTTGAGGTCTTTAAAAGCTGCTTATGAAATTACGAGGAAATATAATTTTGTCTGGAAAATTAAGTTTTTCCTTATGATGTATTTAAAGGTGTTTAAACTATGGCTTGCAGAAATTCTGGAATATTAGAAATAACTTATTAAAATATAACAAATTTTAACACTTTCATGCACGTAATCCGTACTTGCTATATAAATTTGGTAAATAAGTACTGATTCTTTTAAAGGCCAAAGGATACAACCTTATTATCTTTCATCAGAGTGTTATAACAGAAGGGCGAACAGCGTCGTATTTCTTGTTAATGAATATTGGCATGAGTAGTTTCTTCAATTTTGTGTAAAATATTATTTGTTCTTTGGCAGTCATATAAATTAGGCTAATAGAAAAAAACTTCCTGTTGCAACATCTAGATGTGGTCCTGCGAAGAATCCTGTTTAACTTCAGAATAGCTACTTAAAAGACCATGAATTCGAGAGTCTGGACCTTAGAACTCAACCTTCAAAGGACATACAAACTACAAACCTAATAAAGATTGAAAAAAAAACAAGCTCCAACCCTAACTTGCAAAATTGAATTTATGCAGGTGCAAGTTTAGAGGATGTCATAGCAACAAATAGTGGTATAACTGAAAGAATTCACAGAAACATAGAATAGTTTGGGTTGGAAAGGACCTTAAAGATCATCTGTTTCCAACCCCCCTGCCGTGGGCAGGGACACCCTCCACTAGCCCGGGTTGCTCAAAGCCTCATCCAGCCTGGCCTTGAACCCCTCCAGGGATGGGGCATCCACAGCTTCCCTGGGCAACCTGTTCCAGTGTCTCACCACCCTCACAGTGAAAAATTTTTTTCCTTATGTCCAATCTAAACTTACCCTTTTTCAGTTTAAAACCATTGTCCTTTGTCCTGTCACTAAGGCCCTTGCAAAAAGTCTCTTTCCTTCCTACTGGAAGGCTGCTCTAAGGTCTCCTCGGAGTCTTCTCTTCTCCAGGCTGAACAACGCCAACTCTCTCAGCCTGTCCTCATCCGGGAGGTGCTCCAGCCCTCTGACCATCTTCATGGCCCTCCTCTGGACCCTCTCCAATAGGACCATGTCCTTCTTGTGTTGGGGCCCCAACATAAGTAATGGATGCGGTACAGTGGGTGGGGTCTCATGAGAGAGGTGTAGAGGGGCAGAGTCCTCTTCCTCGACCTGCTGGCCACTCTTCTGCTTCTGCAGCCCAGGATCTGGTTGTTTTTCTGGGCTGCAAGCGCACATTGCCGGCTAAACACGACCCTGATGTTTAGTCTTGTTTAGGTGTGTTCATTTAACACAAATCCTCCCAGGATGCTGTTTTCAGTGTTGGATACCACATTGCTAGAATAGTGCTGATAAATTACATGATACTTGAGTAAGAGTAATAAATATTACTGGAAGTAGTGGCCCTTTAGATTTTTTTTTTTGTGCTAAATAAGAACAAAATTGTATGAGTTGGTAGAATGGCTAGCTAAGAAAGGGTGTGACATCTACAAATACATGGTTACAAACAATGAGAAGTAAGAGCTAATACGTGTAATCTGAAAGTATAGGGGAGCAAAACTGAGAGGGAAAGAGGGATAGTTGACATATTTTCCTGTGTATGAGAGGTAGTTGGTTGTAGAAGAGCTTACCCAAGAAATTACTGGAAATCCTGTACCTAAAATGATGAAAATTGAGTGGGAAAAATACTGGGAAAATTATTGTCCCAAACAGCACTGCAGTGGGGTCAGAAACAGGCACATCCGAGTCCTCCGTCCAGGCTTTACTTAGCAAAATGTTTTATTCCCTTCAGTGGGGAGTTTTGACGTTATACTGAGTGAAGGATGAAACAATCAGTTTCTAGTCTTCAACAGTATAAATCATCAGTACTTCTGGACTGTTGAATATTTAATAACATTTCTGTTCAAAGGTAAACAACTTCTCTGTGAATGTTAATACCTTTTTTTCCCTGCAGCACATCTGTTCAAACATGTTAAGTAGCATAAACGGCAGTAGACGGGGCAAAATGTTGTTTCTGCGCATTCATATTTTTTGCAACAAATCCTCTTCTGAGGAATTTTATTGTTCACAAGGGGGAAAAATTCATCTACAAAGAAGCTCAGCTACTAATAATAAGGTGATTATTACACATCTCTGCATCCCATTTGATAGTTGGTATATCTTAATTCTTCCTTTGAAACTGTGAAGAAGAAAATCCCGTAATCTGTCCTTCACCGGTTTGGTATCATAGCATAAAATGCATTTAGGCATTTGGTGTCATAGCATAAAGTGCAGTGAAAATCTCGTTTTTAAAATATGTGGCTTATCTGTGGTTCTTGCAGTGCTAACATCGCATCTTCAAATCTCTGGTAATGTTTTCAGGTACAAAAAGCTTCTGATAGTCATTGCTGACAGCTGATATTTAGTTTAGGAAGTGAGTACTAGCTGGTATAGTGTGTGTCGCTGCTGGACTGAGAAACGGGAACTGCGTCAGTAGCTCCTGCCCCGTGTGAGGTTTCTTAGTCACAGGCCTCTGTACGTTGGTCTCGTTACTGCTGTAGATTCCCAACATTATTTATGATTTCATTAGCATCCAATTTCCTTCCTGGATTCAGGAGTACGGTCAGCACACTGAAAGGCCCAGACTGTCGTATTCCTCACCCGTGCACAGCCACTCGCTTCTTTCATTTTTGGCACATCATAATTTAATATTTACCATTCGTTGCTTTGTACCAAAGGAATAATTATTTCTTCATCACTCTGCCTTCAGGGGCTTCTCCCTTTGTGTCTGGGGAAAAAGGGCAGGCTTTGGTCAGCAGGGGCGAGCGCTTCTGTGTTTCCTTTGTAAGGCCAGCTCTGCTGTTAAGACAGGGCACTGTGTGTTGAATTCCAATTCCCTTGGGTGAGGGCCAGCCTGTTTGGAAGTGATTAATCACAGCCCAGGGGCTCACTCTGGAAGTTGGCAATGCAGGAGCCAGGCTGGAACACCTTGTCTTCCCCGCACCCAACAGCTTACCTTTCCTAGTGACTGGGAAGTTCGGTACCTTTCTTTAAATATTTATTTTACTGCCACAAAATACTGTCCATTGCAAAGCAGGTTGTTGGATCCCTGCAACAGAAGTATATTGACGTTCATTTTACATGCATTTGGTCAGTTTTATAAAATTAAGTTATAAAATTGACATGTGCATTTAATAGGTTTTACCCTAAGCTGGTAAAGAACTGTGTCACAAAGGTAACTGTTAATACACGGAACATACCTGTTCAAGAAAAATTGTACAAAATATTCAGAGGTAGTATGTTATGATAGATATGCTAAAACCACAGAATCTGTACCCTTAGTCTGGTACTAAGCTTTTGATTTTAAATTAACACTGGATTAGTGATCTGTCTCTGTCAGGACTATAATAAAGAGCTTTTGTTGCAATCCATCACAGGGCTTTTGTGTTCTACACCGTACGAAGAAACCGCTAACAGGAAGACTTGATTAATGCTGAGAGAAAAAATGTCATCAGATAAAACATAGGTCTCAAAAAGCAATTTCAAATCACATAGTATGTTATGCATTAATACATTTTTAGCCTTTGGAGGAAACCTTGTAATCAAAAATTAATTCAAACATTCTTGGCTGTACCTAAATTGGAAGCCAGGATACTTCCAAAATTGTTTTTAATCAAATGACCTAACAGGAGCTCACTAGGAGAAAACTAATGAGCACAGGGTAATCTGAATAATATTTGGTAAATGCTGATAAGAAATTCTGCAGCTCTTTTTTCAAATCTTATGTTTAATAATTTTAAACTTTTCTATTTGGAGCTAGCAGCATGTGTGTGTGCATGTATATAATGCAAATACCCTGTGCATATGTTTTATATTTTTTAAATTAACTTCTTCAGAAAACTTAATAGAAATACAAGTGCAAGGAGTCACTTTTTTTAAATTAATATCCTAACAATAAAGTACGATGTGGTTCCACATGACTTAAATTCATTAATTTTTTTTTTTAATTAAGGTATTATTATAGCTTGTGCCTGTTTGGAGACAATGTTTCTCATCTTTTCTGTGAACTATTCACAAGATTGGTTTTGTAAGTCTTCGCTGTAGTTTAACACTGTAGTTTCAATATCAGAAGGAAAAGAATTGGTATTAATATTTTGTGTCTTTAAGATTTATATTTGGATTTGAAGAATGCAATTGTATTCTATTCAGTTTCTGATTGTTTAGTGTTTTGTGAACTTAAAATATCACATCCACATGAGTGGATCATCATATGTGTAACAAGTTTTAATTTAAAGATACTGAGGAATAGAACTGTAAGGGAAAAAAACAAATGCCAATTAATTTTAATCTAACATCTGGAAATCTTTAGTGTTGGGTTTTGGTTTGTTTGGGTTTTTGTTTTTAAAATATACTTACGGATTTTTTGGATCAGAAATTGTATTCTTTGTGTGTTCTGTGTTTTTTATGTTATATATATTTTGGAAATAAGTTGTTTTGCCAAAAAAAGTTCACTGTCTCTTTTAATTTCAGTTTTTTTGCTTAAAATACTTCAATGTGAACAAAATTTGTGTCTAAGTGTTTCTTGCTGTAGGCATGGTAAATAGTGTCAGTCTAACTTTGTTCATTGAATTTTGTCTATGAGCCAAAAATGCAACTGGCTTCGTGCCTTTTTACCCCCAGCAGTCCTGCTGTTCAGGGTAGGTAGTGCTGAACCTGATTTTTGTTGTTGTTTTCAAGAGCAGTTTGATTTAAATAGTGTTTTTATTAAGATGAGCAGAAATGGTTTTACCATTGTTAGCAAGACACATCAAAGAACTGCACTTATGGTGGCTGGATTTGGTGGTTTTTTGGGGTTTTTTGGGGTTTTGTTTTTTGCTTTTGCTGCAGATTTGTTAAATTTGATAAAAACAACTTACATTTAAAAGCCTCTTACCATAGTAAGATACAAGCTGTTGGCAGTGGGTAAAAATGAAGGAAGCAATATGGTTAGAAGAATAGATGCTTAACAACAAATTGACAAATCATTAGGTACTTGTTTATATTCCAGAAAATCTGAGGTGAAACCAAAGGAAAAAAACTTCAGTTAAGTGAAATCAAGCTGAGCTTAGCCTTGTAGAAAGAAACTATCTAAAAAAGCCAGAGTTTATGAACTGCTGTGTTCTTAATTGTTTGTCTTTGAATTCTACTTCATTAATAGGAATTCTGCTTAAGAAAAGGGACGAGATTTGCAAAAAAAAATTTTTAACCCTATTTTATTTTGTACCTGTGTTGGGGGAAAAAAAAACAATAATGAGCTTAATCTTCTCTCCTTGTATTTAGGATATGTTAGGTTTTTGCTCTGTACACGTGATCGAAGCAAAATCTTTCATTAGGGCTTGAGGGGAGGAGAGAACCGTATAAATGATGGTGACAGCCTCTGTCACCTGCGTACTGGGTCAAGAGGGGCCTGTGATAACGCAAACAAAGCACAGGCGGGCGGAATTTCGGACAAATGCGTCAGAACCCTGGGGAAGCCCAAACCGACACAATGGGCTGTAGCCAGAGTTGAGCTCTAAAGATCTTCCCCAACAAAACTGGAAGTACAACTCTGAGGGCTGGACTCGGTAGGAAATGGTTGCTACGTTCTGTGATGCTGTGTTTTGCTCTATATTACACGTAACTCATTGACTCGACCCAAAGTGTGATGTCTCACTGAAAATCAGCTGTTGCCTCCTCTGAAACTGGAGGTAGCCCCTCTCGTTGTGAACTGGTGTGTCAGCTTTCCCCCCTGAAATCCTGCTGCTGTTCCTACTAATGAAGCTGCACTTGCTGCATTGGCAGTGCTGCTGTGCTGTTACTAGGGGCCGTGTTTCGCAGTGTTGTCTATGCTGGGAATTCTGCTGTTGCTGCCATCACTGGAGTTATCTCAGCAACAGTAACTATTTCAGATTTTTGGAAATAAACTGATTTATCATAAATAAAGCTCTTAGAAGTATGCATACAAATAATTAATCACTCCATTTCTTCTCACCCATAACCTTCTGAAAATTGCCTTCGTTTTTATTATACTGTTTCACAACAGCCACAACCAATATAGAGCTGAAAATGTGAACTTGTTTTTTCCCCAGTGTAAAAAATTAGTGACACAGTTTTCATTTATTTAGCTGAATAAAGGTGAAACTTAGACATTTTGTCAAGGAAGCAGATGTAGCTATGGTTTGTATCTATAATCAAAGCCGTAATTTTCAAATGTTTTTTCCATGTGCTTTAAAGGTGAGTGTGCCTCTGTATGTGCAGGTGTGCATACATCCATGGGGGAGAGATTGTAGTCTTATGATACACATCTGGGAGAAAATTGGCTGGATGGTAGTAGCTGTACAGTAATTTTTTAGCACTGTCTGTAATTATGCCTCAGAGATTTAGTGGAACTCAAGTCCTGCCCATTTTTGTGAGTGTGTTGTCTGTTTTCTGCTTATCTGACATGAGAGATGTACTGAGATAGTTGCAGATTGTTCCAGAGGAAGAAAATAATTGTCACAGACCATTAAAACAATACCTAAGTCAGTCAATATTAAATACAGAATAAAAATTACAAATGCATTTTTAAGTACATGTTATAATTTTATGAGTTACAAATCAATTCATTATTATCTTGCAAATCAAATACTTTCCTATACAACATTAATGGGATAGAGACTTCAGTGACCCGTTTGACATATTAATCCATTCTTGCATAATTTTATCTTCAGTTCAGGAAAAAAATATTAAGAGAATGTGTGAGGGACTGTTCCTGTTATTACTTCAGGAAAAGTATTTTTTATATTTGCGACTACAAATAAAGTAATAAATATTTTATTAATTGCTCCGTGGTTTAATAAAAAAATAAATTATCAACTTCCTTTATATACCCTGTGTGGTCATTGCTCCTTATCTTGGCCAAATGTGTAACAACTGTTTTGAACAATCTAGTACAGGAAATATTGGGGTGTAAACAGTTCATTTTACAGTCATTCCTAAACAGCAGTGATGTCAATACCACTTTCTAGTAATATATTTTGCATTTATTTTCTTTGACACTGCTTTTAGTTACAATAAGGTCATCTTTTCCTAGTCATCTGCAGTTAGAAAAATTTTGAGAGCAAGCTGCAAATGACTGAGATTTGAGGGAAGTGTTCCAAGGAGATCTTTCGTTCTGTGACATGGTTCATAACAGAAAGGATTGCAAAATGGTAATTTTAACAGATTTCTCTTGAGTTGTCAATTTAAGATGTCAGTTGTCATCTTATCAGTTCCAAGAATCTTCTAAGGGATGTTAATTGCTTTTAGATTTTTAAAATCGTTAAGTTGACTCAGCAGTAGGTGGTAGTGGCCCACTTTCTTGAAGAACCATACTGTTGGTACCTGTTTTTTTTGAGCTTTTGCCTAGACCTTGATCTTTCAGTGGGAGCTGCAGAGAAACAAGCTGCATGATGTCTTTGCACGCTTCCCTTTTCATAGTGTAGGTGTGTCTTAGAAAATCTTCATCTTTGGGTTTTCTGCAGCTGGGATAACATGGTGTCTCATAGTGTAATTAAAAAAAATATTTGACAAGAGAATTAGCTTGTTTTGTTAACTGACACAATTCAGATTTTACCAGATTCATTAATATATTTGAGGATTTTTATTAGCTACTTTCATTCTGTCCCGAGGTTTGTATTGTGTAGGTGCGGTTAGTACATGATTATATAAGCAAATATAAAAAATATTGTATATTTTATTTCGGTTTCTAAGGGTGGATGGGGGAAGTGTTAAATTGATTGTTGTGTTTCAGACTGTGGTGTGTTCTGCCAGAAGCTAGAACATGATCAATTAAATGAGACATATGAAAGGCATTGCTGCTGCACATTGTTAAAGGGAAATTACAAGTATGGTAATATTAAGGCATAAAGATATGCGATAGAAGTGTCTGGAATTAAATTTAACCCTGTGAAAGCAGGGGTGTTCAGTGCTGCTTTATTGATCTATTAGATAAAATTATAGATTAATGTATTTCATTCATGCTAAGAAAATAATGTCAAGTTTAGTAAGGACAGTATGTAACGTAATCAGAAGTAAACTTTCATTAAAAAGGTGGGATAACGAAATTTCATTAGTCTTCTGAAAGGAAAACTGAAGTACAGTTTCCTTATCAGTTGGTTAGTTTTCCCCACCTTAATGTTGTGCTTTCGTTCCTACTGTGCTTGCTAGCAAACCTGCATCATTACTCTAACAACTGGCATTCCACATTTTTCGCAAGCTTTGAGTAATGTAACGTTTCTCGACACATCTTGCAATTCTGAAAGATTTCTGCAGGAGCGTGTTGAAGGGAAGATGATAGCTGTTCCCTACACCAGTGCTCCCCAGGGCCTTCTCGGGGCACCAGCAGCAGCGTGAAACCGTCCTGGTTGGAGCTTCTGCGGGGGCCGCAGTGTGGGCACGGGGGGCCGCGGTGTGGGCACGGGGGGCCGCGGTGTGGGCACTGGGACCGCGGTGTGGGCACGGGGGCTATGGTGTGGGCACNTCCCTACACCAGTGCTCCCCAGGGCCTTCTCGGGGCACCAGCAGCAGCGTGAAACCGTCCTGGTTGGAGCTTCTGCGGGGGCCGCGGTGTGGGCACGGGGGCTGTGGTGCGGGCCCAGGGACCACGGTGTGGGCACGGGGGCCGCGGTGTGGGCACGGGGGCCGCGGTGTGGGCCCGGGGGCCGCGGTGTGGGCACAGGGGCCGCGGTGTGGGCACGGGGGCTGTGGTGTGGGCACTGGGACCGCGGTGTGGGCACGGGGGCCGGTGTCCTCAGAGCAGCTTTCTCAGCTGCTGCCAGCAGTGTTTGAGAAGTATGAGACAGAAATAGAAGAGTGTCACCCCTAAGGCCCCTAATAGCTGTGCAGCACACTAAACAACTCGCTTTTTGAAGAGAAGTGCAGTCAAATCTTATTAAGGATGCTGCTCGTCTTAAAAAGATAATAATTAACTTTCATTAGTGCCATTGTTCTGCAGTTCTTTAAGTAATAGGAATTAATTGAAAAAGCAACTGGAGCATTTTACCTAGTTCCTAAAAAATCATGTATCAAGGCATAAGAGATTGATGAAAGCATTAGACAGTCGTTACGTACACACGTTCGTATTCTGTGCAGCGTATGTGTGGGGGGTGAGGTTGTGCCAGCCCTTGTGCAGCTGAAGTAGCAGAGGGGTTTGTGAAGAAGTCTAGAGTTGGCTCCTCAAGTGGATTCAGAGTGCTTCAAAGGATGCGCAGGAAGTGAGGGAGAAGAGTTTCAGTAGTGGCTCGTGTATCTCTTTGTGAAGATGAGTTTCAGTTAACATCACTATAGAGTAAAGCACTTCCAGTTAACCTGAGAGTGAACTAGTGCTGCTTCTTAAGGCTTGCCTCGAGGGTTTGTATGGGACAGTAGGGAGGAGGAGATACTTGTGTTTGAGGATTGTCTTCCCTTCCCCTGAGTTTTGAGCCGGGGAGCAGTGGGGCTGGGGTGGGAGAGCTTCTGAGACCCATGAGACAGGAGAAGAGCGGTAAGCCTCTGAGGAGGTGTCATGTAACCTGTCTTCCAGGCTGCAGATCTGCTTATGCACTGACGAGCTGCTTCTCTCCCCTGACTGCTTGGGGTTATGAACAGTTTCCAGGGCTTACTTGGGAGCAACATGCTAACAGGATTTTATGATCTAGGAATGAATTTTTCTTTTGCTGCCCAAGTGGCTTGGGTAACGTATTATTTGGGAGCAGGGGGGTGGAGGCGTGTGTATTTTTTTGCTTTTAAGATAAAGGATATACTAGATTGTAACAATGTGTTGGTTTTTTTCTTTCCCTCTTTCACAGCTCTAAAGCCGCATAATAAATAGTGATTACAAAATTTTCAGCTGTCTTGATAACGACTGTGTTAGGAGAGACATCTTTTATAGGAGTGAAGAAAGGGTTTGGGTACGGTAAATTTTGTTTGCTGTTGCACACCTGATCCGTGCTGGGATCACTAAATACAATTGGGGAGGAATCATCAGGACCTTCCAGTGGTTACCACAAACTGCAAAGAACATGTGGTCCGTAGTGGATAAATTACCAGCAGGTACTTTAGTTGTATACAGCATCCTGTGGCAATGAGTTCCACCATTTATTAAACATTACGTGAAATGCCTTTTCCTTTGTTTTGAGCATGTTTGAGTGATATTTGCCTTTGTTGCATCCTTGATCTTGTTTCTGTGGGAAATGGGGAAATAGTCTCTCTTCAGGCTTTGCATAGTTTTCAAATGTGATGCATAATTTGGAAGGTATCAGTTACATTGTCTGTCGTTTGTTTACTTTCCAAGTTTATTCTTGTTTTAAAACTATATCCTTTACCATACCCACTGTTTCCTCTGCTAACTTTTCTTGTTATACTGTATCTTAGGGTAGGTCAGCCATAACTGCATTATTCAGATATTAGAAAATTGTATTTGTGGGTTTTAGGAGACAAAAAAAAGGTCAAAGAGTAGATTTTCTGCAAATTCTAGAGAGGTCAATGCAAGAAAATTTCTGTTGTCTTAAATGGACTTTTATTCAGGTTCCATGTTGTACATTTTGAGGTCTGGGGAGTTTGGGCTTAATCTCTGCTTGTGCAGCATCTTTTTGTGCCCGTTGGAGAAAATGTTTGGGTGAATACTACATCTTTTCAGCTGTTTTGTTAAAAGTGTTCTATCCTAGAGATAAATCAGACTGATAAAGGGCAGTACGCACTCAAACACCGTTCCTTAAAATCTAGATAGCAGTTGGTTGGAATTACTTTTAAGGTTTTTTTTTCTGTAACTTGAGCATCTGAAGATTTGTGATCTATACATCCTATAAATTGGGCAAGATTTTTCATGAATGATATGAAATCAAGGAGGGAGAGAAACATCATAACTTACTAACATCTTGATTATGTAAGATAAAAGAAAAAGCGTGCTAGCCATTAACTGCTTTTATGCTTGCTATAGATCTTTTTAACCTTTATGATCCAGATCTATATTAGATTGGACTATCTCCGTTTCTTTTATATGTAGATTTTTACTTTTTTCAGTGAAAACTTTTCTTGACATACTTGTGTGGACCTCTTTTAAAACAGCTTTCCTACTGTGCTGTTTATACAACAGCATCATTAAAGCAGTAATCAAGAAAGGGCTTAACTCCGGAATTAATATTTAATTGCTTCTATAGAACGTTGGTCATGTATCATTTGTTGTGTTTCTTTTACAGTGACAGAACAGTTCCTTTGTTTTCTGGTGGGGAACCGCAGTAACGAACCTGTAGTTAAGGGTTTCTTCAGGGGCTTGCCACGGGGGTAGAGGAGTTGTGTGCTCCTAGGACAGCAGAAGCTTTGCTGGTAGGGCCCGTTTGATCTCCCTTACTTCATGCTATACCTGTGTCTTATAAAGTCTAACTGCAGCTGTCAACACTTTCTCATTGACTCTGAGACAGTGTTGATATGACTGTGCTCAGCTCTGGGGCCCCCAGCATAAGACAGACCTGGACCTGTTGGAGAGGGTCCAGAGGAGGGCCAGGAAGATGGTCACAGGCTGGAGCACCTCCCCTATGAGGACAGGCTGAGAGAGTTGGGGTTGTTCAGCCTGGAGAAGGACATTACAGCAACTTTCTGGTACTTAAATGAGGCTTATTAGAAAGATGGGGACAAATTTTACCATCTTTCCCTTAAACCAGTGACTAGAAAAAATGATTTTCATTGTTTTTTATCCCTCAAAAGCATAAAATGTTTTTGATCTTTCAAGAAAATAAGGGCAGTAGACATGGTGTTAAAATGCAATGAATTAAGTCTAATCAGATCCTGAAAACAAAGAGGTATTTCTCAGGTAGCCTTAAGGATCGTGCCTGGGTCCCTCAGCTGTGAGCCTTGGCTTCAGTGAAAGAGTATACTCCCAGGAAAAGTGGCAAGGAGAAATCTAAGCAGCCTCTGAGAGGAAAATACTCCCTTACAGTCTTCTTTGACTCTTTTAATTCCCTATGCCATTCTAGGTCAGAAAAATTTCAGCTCTACCACCATGGCCTTATGTTATTCTTATCCAAAAAATCCCTCTGTTTCAACCAGGTAAAGAGGACAGTGGGTAAATATATACTGGAGGGAAGATGCCTTCTGTGGTGCAACACAAAGCCCTAGCTGCATCCTGGGAACATTTTGGGATAAAGCTTCTAAGGAGAGGATGGGTGACACTGGGGCAGTCTGTCCAGGGAGGGACTAGCACTGCAGGTTGTGTTGTAGAAAACTTGTCTGCCTTGCTGTCCAGAGAAAGTGCAATCCCTTCCGCAATGGGAAGGGAGACTAAGTTATACCAAGTGTATCCATTCTCTGCATATCAAACGGGAATTTTGCCTTGGTCGTTCAGAGTTTTGCATGTGAGATGATGGAGAAATTACAGAATTTTAGGGAATCCATTTTCCATGAAGAAAAGTTTTAACAGACAGATTTTAATAGGCAGCACTAATGAGGTGAGAGGCATAACTTGCCCCCTGGGAAACTCCTGCCAGTCAGTGCTGTGGGTACAGAGAATTACAAGCCTGGGATGATTCTTATGCTGTCTGCAGAACTAGTAAACGCTCTTGATTAATTTAACTGACATGGATTTGGAAAGGCGTGGAGAGGTGGGATTTCTAAGTCACGGAGGACTTTGCACTACAAGTTTACTGAGGAGGCTTTTGTATTTGGAAGATGCATTCTCAGCTGGATTTATTGCCAGTAGCAGTGTAGGCAGAAGGGAAACATCTCTTTTTCTAGCTTGATTAGGTATGACTTAGAAGTCATGTTTAGACTAGAAGGGTTATTCCTGCTAGTAACATGACATTACATAATGAATGGTTCATATCTACCTTTCAGGTAGTATAGACAACTAGTTTGACCTCATAGTAAAGGGCATTTGTTGTTGGACTTTGCCTGGCCTGGGTGAGGAAGTAGTCCGTCAAGAAGGAAATAATTCTTCAGTGTTTTTGTATTACAAAGGTTGTCCTGTCTTTTTTTTCAGGGGGAAAAAAAACATCAACTGTAAAAAATTGTCACTTCACCGGCATCTGAGTCAAGTAAAGGTTTAAAGAGAGAGAATGAAATAGTCTTTAATTGGGCAAAGAAGAAAAGATTTATGTATTCACAGAGCAATGAATTCCATGAGTACTATGGAGTATTTTTATCTTGTTAGGATTTGTCAATTTAACTTCAGACACAATCTGAATTTAATATACAATTAAACTTACAACAGTATTTTCTCTCCTTTTTTTACAGGTTTGCTGGTCCTCTGATACATTTCAGGATGCCACTGGTGAAAAGGAACATAGACCCCAGGCACCTGTGCCACACGGCTCTGCCTCGAGGTATCAAGAATGAATTAGAATGTGTCACCAATATCTCCTTGGCCAATATAATCAGACAACTGAGTAGCCTAAGTAAGTACTTTGTCCTAATAGCTGCATTTAGATCTAATATATTTTACAGTCATGGTTTTTGTGGTTGAAGTAGGAACACCTTTTCAAATTCTCAGTAGAAAATTGTAACTGAGCCTTGAATGTACTCCTTTTGTGGCTAGTGACTAGCATGGGCTTCTGTGAAAGAAAGCTGGGAATTCTTCCAACAGCACGTCTTAAAACTGGTGAGCCATGTGTTTCTGTTACCAGTGGAACATAACGTAAAAAGGTATCTGGCAGTTAATGAAGGCAAGAACAGTTCTTGAGTGGGGAACGTGACATAACAAGGAATATAACTCTGGTGGCTTAACTCTCTTCTTAAATTAAAGCCTTGGTCATGTTGTGGTCATTCGAAAAAAAAAAAAAAAAGTAGTTGTCTTTTAAAAGAATAAACCCAGAAATGTAATTATTATATAGTGTTTCAAACAGCTGAAGGTTTCCTTCCTTCTTCTCCCTGCTGTCAACAATTTTCCCTCTGCGTTTGAGAGGAGTGAATACTTCTCAAGCTCTAGAGCTCTGAAGGAGTTTATCTGAAGAGGCTGGTTTCTGGGTTGTTTTTTCTTTAAGTTACAGCAGCTCTAAAAAGTTGTCAGCTGAACCAACATAATAGCATTTTGAATTTCCAATGCTACAGGTGCTTTTTAACCACTGGGACATTTGTATTTTCCAACACATTAAATATTAAATGTGCATGTATATACATCTACAATGTGAAAAAAACTTTCAGCTCTATCAGTATTTTAGGGTCATAGGTGATGCAGCCTAATTTGTTAGATTGATTTAGTTATTGGTTTGAAGGTACACTGTACGGTGGCTCTGTTTTGGCAGCCTTTCAAAGCTGTTTGGTTGAAGACTCTAACTGAAGACACTGAATTATGCAATCAAGACAGCAATGCTTACAGCACATAAATATGAACATTATTAGTGTAGCTGCTGCAACAGCAAGGGAAAATAACTATTAAAATTATTTTTAGTGAACTAAGAGCATATCAGATTAGGATGCAGTATATGATCACAGTCTGTGGTCTTGCTTCATTCTGCCAAAAGCCCTTCTCAAACTAGCCACTCATGTACTAACCTTCCCTTCCAAGTCACTCTTAGTAATATTGTATTCATTTATTTTAGTTTGCTTGCTTTAAAAATTCTTATCTGATTATAAACTCTGTCTAGGGGAATTTCCTTTCATAGGGGGCATACCAAATTTACATTTAATATTTTCATTTGGAAGTTTCATTTGACCTTAAAAAAGAAAAAGAACAAATAACTTAGTTTTTCAATTTTGAAGAACACCAACTTCTAACTCAGCATCATGGTCTCGATGCTTACCTATTCAGATCCATCTGCCTTTTCTGTGTTTTCTTGGTATACAGACCTTATACCTGACATTTTGTGTACAGCTGTTCAGGAGGAGGTCAGGATGAAGCAATAGCAGAACAGAAAGAACAGGGAGAAGAAGAGTATTGAGGAACATCCATTGAATGCGCCATGTGTAGCACAGTTAGACAGAAACTTCCAAGGGAATGTGACTGTAATCACGTAAACTCCTTTTCTGTAAAAGGAAAGCAGTTCTACATGAAGCGTGCGTACATAGGGATGAGCCCTAAATTAGCTATTTTCACCTGAGAGGAGTTTGTCTAGTGGTCAGAAAAGGCGTGCAATGTTGGAAATGACATGGAAGGTAAAAGAGAAGGGAAAATGCACGAGTTTAGTCTGCAACAGCAAGCCCAGAATAGGTCATTCAGAATTTGTCATAAGTAACTTAAACACTGATGAGCAGGACTTGTTACTTAAGTCTTTTGTTCTTCTGTCCAAATAGCATCACAGTGTTTGTAGGTTTTCTGTGGGCAGTGTTTATACCAACGGAGTCACTGACTGACTAATGTTCCTTTTCTGAGGTTCATGCAATCAACTGGTTTAGTTCTTTGACCTGTAAGTTTTTGGTTTATACTGTGTTATGTTTTCAACAAAAACCATTTTTTCCTACAATTAAATAGAACATGTTTTACAGAATAACCCTTATGCTTCAGCACCTCTCAGCAATTTCTCAGCTTGCTCTATAAAAATGGAGATTGTGTTACTCCCACACCTGTGGAGGTATTTTGTTCCAGAATTCTTTTAGCTTTGCTGCCTGTTTGTGTTAGTAGCAATACAAATTCAAAAAGGTGTGTGAGTTCTGGCATCAGCTTTTTGTCTTCCCTGTGCTTAAACCCAAATAACCAGTCTTCACTGGGTGTGTCGTGTTGCTGGTGTACAGCGGGGACTGCTGACATGACGATAAATTTTAGTCCTTGCCTGTGAGTCACAGCCAGCGGGCAGGGTTTGCAGCAGTCCCCTGACAACCAGCTTCTCTGTAGTCCTGCCCTTTTGTTTCCTGTGGATAATGTGTATGTTTGAGAATCAGCATTTAAAAAGGAGGCTTTACTTTGAGAATGGAAACAGTGTTGTGGTAGGGTTTCATTTCCTTTAAACTGAAGCTGCTTTTGCTTCTGCAGGTAAAGTTGTGCACATTGAAATTAACAGCCTTTGCCCTGATTAGCACTCAGTGATTTCTGCCTCTAAGATTTTTCAGTTACCAGCACTCAAACAGAGGATTAATCTCCTGCCATTATGACTCTCAAGACCAACCATTCTTAATCTTTCTTCTGATATGATCTAGGCAAAGAACACTGTGATGGAATCAGAGCCTCCAGTACTTCAAATGACACCGAAAAACATTAATTAGAAAAGCTGAGTGTAGTTTTGCCATTTATGTGGTTACATCTCCATTCTTAGAGAGATGAATAACTTGATTAGTCAAGCCACTGGATCTAGTTTGAGCAAGGTGTTGGACTAGATGACTTCTGGAGGTCTTTTCAGCCTGCACAGGACTGTGTTTCTGTGATCTGGGATACAGTGTGTAAGTAGGACATGCCTGCAGAAACACTACGGATTAAATGACAGGAATTCTGTCTTCCTGTGTTTTAATATAAAATTAAAAGAGCTTTACATCAATATGTCAGCAATAGCAGCTGTGTGTCTCCATACAAATTCTCAGTCCTTTCATAGTTTTTTTGATGTGTTGCTTTTAATTGTTCAGTTTGAGAATTTTTTTGACCTTTAAAAGGAGAGATGAAAAGATGAACTATTTATTTCTGCTTTGAGTAACAGTCCTTGCCTTTCTCCCTGGAGCATGAAAACACAACAGTCTGTCTTGATACAACGTACAAAATTGCCAGTAAGTAATTTTTTTCCGCTGTCTATTCCCAATCTTCTCTAACTTCATAAAAGGATCTGTCTTCTGACGGCTTTTCTTAGCGCTGTGGCAGCAGAAACTCTCTGGACAACAGCAGCAGCTGTTTTAGTTTTCTAGCCATTCTTCCGTGTATTTCTTGCCTTCTGACTTTGGAGAAGTGCTTACCTATATCTTTCAGCAATATTGTAGATAGGTTGGTACACCAGTACTGCCTGAGTTGGTGTATGTCAGGCTACAGCATTCCAGAAGAGGTGAAACACAGCTGATAGCACTCTGCAGCTGTGCCACTGTTAGAAGATGGATAAATAGCTCTCTTATGTGCATGGAACCTCCTCGTTTTGTTCACAGCTATTGACCAATCTTGTTTTTCCTTTTATTTAGCTGTTCCCTGTACACAGAATCTCAGTGCCACAGAAGAAACCTAACTGATGGGGTTTGTTCTTGGCCCTGATCTCTGACAACTCCATCCGGGGTGGAGAACATTTCTCCTTTTGAGTATGTTCCTTTAATGAATATCTATATTGCAGGCATTCAGACCAGAACTTCTATTCAGTCATAGCAAGATGTCATTTCCCTTTTTTAATTCTACATCTCTATAAAGAAAGAGAATGCTGCATAACTTTGTTCGCTAAGCTGGAGTGCCTTTGATGCTAGTGAAAACAATTTTCAATTAGCATTGAAACTTCAGTAGCCTTTCCGCTCTTTCTGTCTTGTCTTTGTACAATTTCCTATTTTGACTGTGTTCTCCTAGTTAGGTATTTCTTTTCCTCACGCCTTATTTGTTCGTTTTCAGGAGTGAAGCCCTGACTTTCGAGCATATTATTTTTCCCCCTTTTCTCCCCCTCTTAGGTGCTTTTAACTTTTCATCCTCATTTGTTGCTTACCATGCCATCCACTGGAGAGTTTTAAACATGGTTCATCTTGTGAGAGACGTTTTCCCACCTCAGGAAAACCTTCAGTTTGCCATGGCTGAAGGTGTTATTCAGTAAGTGGGTAACGTTTCTCCAGAAATACTTACCAGCAAGGTGTCTGGACTGCAGCTAATCTTTGTAACCAGGCCTCTTCAGCTCAAAGACTGGCCTCTCTCTCTCTTCATCTTGGCTGGACAACATCTTCAACATATGGTGAAACCTTCGTACGTTGCATGGTCGGAGGTAGGTCTCTGTAGATGTGCAGCTAGAGCTTCAGTCTGTTCCAGAACCAGCAGAATCCCTGCCGCAGGTCCTGCCTTGGAATCCTCCTTCTCCCTGTGCTGACAAGCAGATTCAATATTCTCTGTGAATTTCCTTCGTTAGTCACCCCTCTGTCTTGTTGTTACTATAGTGCCAGGGAACACTAGAGACAGAGTTCTTCTGCACATGGGGTAAGGGAACTCATGGATTTGAAAACTAAAGACTCAGCTTTTCAGGGACCTCCATCGTCTCAAAGACTTCTGTCTGATTTCTTGATGTTGTCTCCCCAGCAGTGGCAATATTGGCAATGTGATGCTGTTTCGTGTCCACCTCAAGTGATAATGAGGGGATGAGCAAATGATCAGTAATTTGTTATTGAAAACACTCTGTGTTAGCAGAAAAAAACTCCTACCTGTTGTTAATTCCTTGCCTATATAGCGCAGTGAATTCAGGTCATACTAAGAAAGAAAAGGAAGAGCAAGACTTCCTTGTGAAATTATCTTTGGGACTGGTGCCTTCAACATCGGGTTCAGCTCTCAGCAGTCTCTTTCACAGACTTCTCAATACCTAGTGGAGAACCTCAGCCAGATTACTTGATGGTGTCCTCAGTGGGAGATAAGAAATTATCTCAGACATCCACAACTGGAGATTTTTGAACGCTGACTTTTTCTTCTTGGATGTCAGCAAGAAGAAGCAGACCTGTTCCAGAGATGGCCTTTAGCAGAGTTTATTTGATACTTTTGATACCCTGGTCAGGTTGTCTGTTAAATGCCTGGTTCAGTTTTGCTGGCTAAAGGAACCAGGTTGTCTCTTCAGTACTCTGATATTCCTGTTACAATCCTTAAATCCAGTCCTCGTGGTCTGCATTTACACCTTCATCATGAAAGGTTCCTAATGAGCATCGCTGACCTGTATCTCCAAGCCTGGGAGACAGTTCAGTCTCCTAGCTTTTAACATCTAGCCACTGAGCTGTGAGATTGAAATGATCCTGATGAGAAACAAGCCTAGAGTTTCAACTGGAACTCAGGTATGCCTTGATTTTTGCTAAAACATTTGACTAAATAAAACTAATGTAGTGAAAATCTGAAGCTGAATCAAAAGGCAATGGATGTGTTAAATTATGTGTCAGAATTAACAGAGGAGGAGAAATGTATGAATAGAATAACTTTCTTGTTCTGCTTGATGTAGGGACCCTGGTTATATATTGTTAGCAGCTTATGTGGTAACTGTCTTGAAAGAATATTTTCTAATATATACACTGTGTTGTGTAGGAAGGAACTACTCAGTAGTGAATAATCTAATTTTGCATAGTCTAAGGGAAGGGATTGTGCAGGACAGGAGGCAGGTTTTATGGCTGCTTTTGTTTTATGCTTTTATTTTTTAGAAAATGTACTGGACAAAAATATTGTTTAGTGTATGAATGGGATTGAAATAATAGAAATCAAGTAATGATAGTGTGTAAGTGGGTAAGAGACTGAGTTCTTTGCTTATTGTTTATGATATTTTATCCATTTCTACATCTTTTTAAAAAATAAAATTGTCAACCATATTTTTGAACTGTAATAATATTTTGAGGTTTGTATATTTCAATATACATTGCATTTAATAATGTCATGACATGTTTAATATATTAAATATTTTTGTAATTTAATTACAATGATAAGTATGTTGGATTAGATTTTGTTTGTGTGCATGCTAACCCTGCCTCCCCACCCACCCTGCTGAGCTCCAGAAGTTTGGCAGATTAGTTAATCTAAGTTAGTTAAGATTCATACTCTTGGCAACATAGAACAATTGTCTCGTTTTGGTTGTCCTGCATGATGCATCCTGCATGGGCCAGATTTAGCAGTTATTTACAAAAATGATTCTGGTTTATGGCATTGAGCACTTTAGGTGCTCAATTTCCTTATCTATCCACATAGCTACTTAAAATTTAGACCGTGGTTCCTAGAGGCTGCTGGTGCCAGGACTGGTCTGGGGGATGCGTTTCAGGTTTAGGTGCAGCTGAAGGGTTTGGAACTCTTTTTCTTTCAAAAGGCCAAAGGATAGTGAAGAAGTGGCTTCATCCGCAAGTTCCGCTTCAGGAGTCACGTCCCACTCCTTGTCTGAGAGCCTGTAACTAAATCTGACGGTAACTGATCTGGTGTTGTAAAATGATGAATTTAAATGCCCTTCCCTTAGGGTTTGCTGATGGGTACAGCACAGAGAATGCAGCAGTTCAGGTGAATTTGAGGACTGGAGTTTTGAGGGGTCGGCTAGCTTACCCTGATTCTGCCGCCTGTGAGTGTGGTTCTAGGAGTTTGTACAACACAATACGTAAGGTTTCTAAGACATCTCTTTGCCATGCTTTGTTTAATTAGCCTGAAAAAAGGTTCAGAACCGTATGTTTTGATTGTAGTTGACTTGAGTTCATCTGGTACATAGCCAGTCCCCCAGAACAAGAGAAAAATAACATTTCTTTTACCTTAGTATCCCTTCATATTATTGTATTGGGTAGTTAGAAATTATTCATTTGTGCACAGAAGCCAATGCTGAGCACATGTTTAAGAAATTATGGGAGAAAATTAGGAGATAAAATAAATTAAGAGAAACAAATGGAGAAAGAAGAGAACTGTAAAACTGATCAATCCCTTTTTCAGATTTTGTAAGCCATTGTACACTTACTGCCATGGTAATGAGCAGGAGTGGATGACACATGTCTTGGTGGTCTTAATTTAAAAAAAAATGAGGCAGTGAGCAGTGTTATTTTTACCCTGCTTTCAGCTAGTAGCTCCTAGCTAGTGTTCTGTTCTCAGCTTACAGATCTGTTTTAAGTGTCAGGAAACAATTGTTTAAAAAAGGCTATCAAACACACACATGTTCTCCGAGGGAGGAAGGACTACGTACCTGTCACTTCCAAGGTGGTTTTTTGGCTGTCACAAAAAAGGACGTTGACTGACACCAGAGGGAGCTGCGTTCCTGTGTCCCTTCCTTACTGAAGGGTTCATCGTGAGTAGAGCCCTTTGAGACAAGAGAAAGACTTGTGAGAAGAATAATACTGTGGATAATACATTCCTTAATTAAAAATAAATAATAATGTATCCTCCTATTTAAATGAAAAAAACTTGTTCTTTGTTAATAAAAATAAATGCCAGCATGATGGACTGAGAAGAAGAGCTAGTAATATTGGAGAGAATGTAACTTGCCTTTTGAAAATGACAAATTTTTGATATATTTCTTGTCATTTAAGCAAGTTTTGCAAATGCAATAAAATAATCTTTTCACAGATGTTGACATAATTTATTTACAGAAGTCTATATTGTCATTTATTTTAATAGGCAACCAAGATCACTGATCTTTCTAATCTGGTGTTATGTATCCAGCTGTGGCCAGGATCCTAAGGTGTTGTTATGGTAATTGTCAGCCATCTGTCATTCTCTTTATTGTGCTGTGTGAAACAAGAGCAGAGGTTTTCATCAAGCAGTCCTATAATGATGTAACTTTTCTGAAGAGTTAATAATATTCTGGAATATTCATTCTGTATAATGGAATTAATTTTGATTCCTTACTCTTCTAACTTATTTCCTGTAAATCAAGTGGAATGAGATTAGCTTTGTTTAATAATGTAATTTTTTCTCATAAGATTTTTTTTTAATTGATGAGTTTTTGTGACACCTTGTTCAGAGTTATAATTTGTAACTGTGTCTCTAGTAATTCATTCAAAATTGACAATATATTCACATGGAACACACACAGACAGCAACTTAAATACTGGATGATAACTGCTGTGTGTGTATATATACACCACACATATATTCTTTTGAAGGGAATTTGTACATTTTACTAAAAGCAAACATTTTGCTTTGCCTGAAAAAGCATTGAGTTAAATATACTTCAAGCTACATAAAGAGCCTGCCAACAAGCGTGTAGGTAGTGACGTTGTGGTGGGCATACCACTTCAAATGGGACGGGTTGTTTTTACTGTATTTCCCATTTGAGGATTAGTGCTCATAAGCACAGGCAAATTATTCCTTGCAATATGTTTGTGGCTGTATGCAACATAATGAAAAGATTATTGAGACAGATTATTTGCAACTGGAGTGCATTAATGAGGTAGGTGAATTGTAAGCCTGATGAAAAGTTATAGATAAAACAAACTATAGCCTTAAAATACACCTTTAAAAGAGAAGTTGTTGGATTTTAGAGCACTGCAATTTACTTTTTATTCTACACATGAAATTTTACACTTGATTTTAATGTGCATGTCTCTGAACGTTATGTGGGTTGTCTGATTAAAGTGAACAATATATCTGAATATATTATCTGAAGAACATTAAATTTCTAGTAAATGTGTATTAAAAGTTTAGTAATCTTGCTCTCAGTGGATCACTTTTTAAAGTAATTTCTCTTGCTTTAGATACAGGTTAAAGAATGTAAACTTTTCAGAGTTTCAAGACTCTAGAAAGTCTTGTTAGGTGATGTGCCAGCTAAGCAGACTATACTAACTTTCCATCTCTATTTTGCTGTGGACTGGTACTTAAAGACAAACATTATGAGAATGGCTGGACCTTTGATCTGCTTCTCGGGGTGGCTACTAGCAGATGCTCCAAGAATGAGGGCAAGGCAAGCATGTACGGTACCCCTGCTGATCTCCCAGCCTCCAGCTTTTCCCAGTGTGGAAGCCTCTTCCGCCAGCTGGGATTTCTGTTTATTTGCTGCTGCTCAGTGTGTTTCTTTTCAGTGACTTAGTATTGTTGGCAAACCTTAATCTTATTTTTTCAGGTCATTTATGGGTATCTTGGATAGCATAGGTCCCAGTACAGGAACCTGTGAAAACTCACCTTTCTCAGCTATGAAAATGGGTGATTGACGACTATTCTCTGTTTTGTACCTTTTGAGGAATTATTTCTCTCTGCCATGTTGTTTCTTTTTTGGTGCCTCATCTGTTAAGTTTTCCTAAAAAGCTTTGATTAAGGACTTTCAAAACTCTTTTGGAAATCTAACTAGATCATAGCTCTCCATCCATGTGCTTATAAACTCTTCAGAGATTTCACTTTACAAAGCTGTGGTGTCTGCTAATAAAGTTCTTCGTAATGATTTATACTAATTTGTCTGGATGTCAGGCTTACAGGCTTGTAGCTCTCAAGATGTTAATGAAAAAAGTTTTGAACATTACTGTTGTGCTTGCTACCTTTCAGTGTGCATTAAGGAGATTTACCAATTGTTACTGGTATTTTACTGGTCACTTTGTTGATGTAGTTTTGTAACTTTTGTGTAGTCCCTTCAGTTTCTTTGAGCCTCCCACAAAGATGAGTTCTGACATGAGGGTCTCTCCAGTTCCTTTCCCTAGAAAACCAACAGAAGGTGTTAAATTAGCTTGTCCACAGGGGTCTTGTCTTCTCTGAGTGCTCCTTTACACCTTTGTTACCAGCTGGTTCGAGAGATTCCCTGGCAGGCTTTCTTCCTCTTTGAAGGAATATTTATTAGTTTGATAGTTGTTCCCCAGGCTAGTTTTTGGGTTTTATGTTTAATATGCTAGAATTTATGATCCTTTCTATTCTCTTCATCTATACATTTCTTCTGATATCCCTTTTATGTTCTGTTTTTTATAGTCATGCTGGTTTTCTGTTACCGTTGCCTAAGTCTTACTAAAGGGCACGCGTTGGCCTTGTGCTCACTACATAATATCTTTAAGTGGTTTCCACAGTACCTGTAGGGCTTTACGTTTGTCCTTTTGATGTGTTTATTTTTAAATGTCCTCATTTTTATGTATACTTCCAGATGTGTCATTCACCAAAGGCAATATTTAATATCTATCCTTTCCTGTTGTACCTGTCAGAACTTGTGTGCAAATCAGGTAGTTAGAAATCTGTGAGATTTACAGTTCCAAAACCAATGTAAGTGCACAAACAGTACACAAATTACATATGCACAGTATGGTAGAAACTTTTAAAAGCATCCCATGGTATTTCAGAAATGTGGCTGCAAATGTTGCTCGGCAGTCTGGTGCTTTTTTCCCACGGTGCTGGCAGACTGCTCAAGGTGAGTCCATGGGGCTTCGGAAGCACTATATGGAGTAACTCGGTACTGGTCCTTTTCTCGTGCTGCTCCAATGTCCTGCTCTTTTGGGCTAAACGTGATGTCCGTTGAAGTGACAAAAGAAGTTCTTCTTTTACTTAAGTATAAATTGGTCAGTTACTAGAAGTTTGATCCTTCAAAGCAGGATTTACAGTTTTAATGTGTATTTTTGAATAGGCGGTTTCTAATTAACCTAGATATAAATATGTGGCTTTCTGGTTTTGAAATGTTTCCTGTACAGTAGGAGTGGAAGCTGTGCTTCATTTTGAGAAATGTTGAGATATATGTCACTTGGAAAGATTAGTTATTGCTTATAAAAGAGCAGCTTCAGATGCTAGAAATCATCTTTTTGTACACACATATATGCAAGAAACTAATCAGTCTGGTTCCTTGCATATCAGCATAGTGAAATTGATTTATACCAGCTGAATATCTGTCCTGTAATGTATTAAATAATTTCATTTCTGATAAATTACGAATTAAATATTTAACTTTTATTTATTTTTCTGAAGCATTCTTAATGAGCTCAATAAGTACAGGTTGTTACAAATTATACTTATGCATCTTAGATTTGCTTAAACAAAATAGAAATTTTTTTCAAGGCAAACTCATTTTGCTGTCTTGTGGTATGCTTGAATATCTGTGTTTCTTGTGTTTTAGGTAAATATGCTGAAGATATATTTGGTGAACTTTTCAATGAAGCACACAGTTTCTCATTTAGAGTCAACTCCTTACAAGAACGTGTCGATCGCTTATCTGTCAGCGTTACACAACTTGATCCAAAGGAAGAGGAATGTAAGTTAACTCCTCCTGTATTGAAGATTTCTTATTTAGTCACCCAGACACCACTGATATGTAAATGGAAATAATAAGAGTTTAAATTATATTGATAAGAACACAGAGCAAAGCATGAGAAAGAGGTCCATTTCTGTTTCTGCTACATGTTTCTTTTATAGCCTTAAGAATCTTTCCGAGCTCAACGTTTTCATCTTTACTGAACAGTACTTTTACCAATGAATTTACATAAAAACTGCTGCAGGAGTATGTGCCATGTATTAGTGTTAATAATATTAATAATATTATGTGAATGCTTGGAGGTAAGTCTTCACTCTTTTTTTTTTAACCTTCCTACTAATTCCCATGGGATGTAACCTTTAGTCCAAGTAGGGTTTTTGCATTTAACTTGTTGCCATTTCACTTTCTGTATGAAGTTACAGTTGTATAGCTCAATCTCTTGGTGCTATACATCCCCTTGGATTCTTCCTAAACAGCTTTAAGTCCTGTAAATAGTGGTTAGCACCAAGAAAAGGAAGTGCTTCTAAAAGTCAGTAGGGTATGGCTCGTGCCTATAAGATACAATTTGTATGGGATGTAAATGGTGCATGGGCTTTGTGATGCCTGCAGGAACACTGTCCACCTAATATGCCATGAAGCTTTTTTGCCTTCGTGGATGTCTGTTGGTTACAGGTGGAAGTATGAAAGGTGTTGTAACCCCAAACTGTTTGAGAGTGTTCTAGACTATATGGCTGAGACCTAGAAAGTAGAGCAACATCCTATTATGACAAATAACTTCAGATTGGTTGTGGGATGCAATCTTAAGGTGTAGTAAGCTGTTTCAGTTCTGAATGTCTAGGTATGATGGTTGCATTTCATTCAGGAAAAATCAACTGTCAAATCAGGAGCATGGTCTTCAGGCTGTGGTTTAGTTACCGGTGTCAAAATTTAACTAATAAAGCTTTACAAGTTTTGATTCTGTATTTTGTGTGACATTAATTTTAGAGCAGGTTTCAAAAGACAGTTGTTCACAGCTAGATTTTCCATGAAATGGTGACTTGCCTAGAGGAATTCTTAATGGGATTTTCCAAGTCTCTTGAAAACTGAGTATGAGTCCTAAACAAACACCTCTTTTTTCCAATAAAATACTTGCTATGGATAATGACAACAATACTGATGCACCAGATCAATAACTTTTCACAGTGCTGTGTATACTGCAGTATTTGCTAAACTGTGTAGCTGAAGAAAGGGACAGACACTGCAATTAAAGAACACAGGGCTGAAAAGAGGTCTAGTAGATCAAGTCCAGAGTGGCTAAGGGTGGCTTGGATCTGATATGCTGGATTTGTGTCTCATGCCATAGAAGAGCAGTGACTGCTAGTACTGCAGAGGAACACATGCTGTCCTCGGTGTCAGAACTATTACATGACTTTTTATTAACCTAAGAATATCCAGTCCTTGAGCCATACCCAGTGTTCCTTATTCACAAATCTCTGCCCAGAATGAGTCATCAGATGAGGACAAAGGAGATGAGAGGAAATTCAATATTATATTTCCTTTAAAATTAGGGATCAGAAGACTGTTTCTCCTTCAGTATCCTGTTTTGGGCTTGAAATTTAAAAATTAATCACAAAGAGTTCTGTATTAGTCCGGATCTGGGCTAAAATAGCTGGAGGATGTTAATGCAGGAAAGTGCAGGGGAAAGATTTGGATTTACCTTTCTTGCCTTTCTTAACCTCTGTGCAAGAATGAAGCAGATTTCAGTACTTCTGTTCAGCTAACAGCACGTGTGAAACGGGCTGTACTTGTAAAATGAGTCTCATTTGCTCGCTGGTTGCCAGCAGGCAGTAACAGAAGATTTAATGTGCTCCTTTGGGCCCATGCTGTTACACAAGAGGAAGAAATTAAGATTCCTTTAAAGCTAAGTGGCATGAACAAAACCAGCCCCAGTCAGATTCATGGAATGAGGTGCAGGTACCTGACAAGGTGTTTCTGGTAGAGTCAACGTAATAAAAAGCTCTGAATTTTTTGAATTGTCTGTGTGTTTTCTCATTTTGAATTATTACACTATCTCTGTGAAAGAATAAAAGCAAATGAAACCAAAGTTAGAATTGCATCTTGTGTCCTGAAAGAAGTAACTCCTGGTGCACAATCTTTCTGTCACAGAGGAACTGCTAGGAAGCTGGGTTTGAATTATTATACTGTTTTCAAATTCTTGTTTTCACTGAATTATTAATTTAATATTTTAATTGATTTTACATACTTAAGTATAGTAATAGATTTTTTGTTAATTTACCACATTTTTGTGAATTTATTTGTGCCATTAAGCTTGAAGTATAATTTCATATCTGTAGAAATCTGAATATTCTTTTTAAAAGGATATTCACTTTAGCTTTTATGTTGTTTTTTGAAATGCTGATACACAATCCAGGTCTGATGTACAGTGTAATCAAGTATTAGAAAATAGTTGTATATCATTCAGAAATAAATAGTGTCATGGCAGAAGGAGAATTCATAAACTCAGAGTTTATCTGCATATTTTGGTATTAATTTAGTGATTCTTTAATATGAATTGCCTAATTCTAGTCAAATCTCAAAGGCAGTGTACACAATTCTTGATTTCTACACCATATCTGTTACAACAATTTAAAAAACTTTATGGCAGAAGGGCTATGGGTGAGCAGCCTGGCATACTTCAAGAAAGGAATCAAACAATGTTGTGACTTCTCCCTTCAGCAGGTTTCTGGCTTTGAGTAGATGTGCTAGTTTTTTTCTGAACATTCAAAAATACTGCCCTGTCATAAAAAGGGCGGTAGTTCAGAAGTTTTGCTGAATGAATGCTAAAGGGAGATTTGAGGGTTTGCTGTAGGCAAAAAAGGTGGCATCTGGTGGGGACAAACCTAAAAGGCTTGACAGCTAATTGTGGTCTGTATACTCCTGAAAATGGGAGACTTGGTCAGCTTTCAAATCAGGATGCTTGTCCCATTGTGAGACTTAAAAGTAAAGGGTGGAAAATCACATTTTAAGGGGCCGTTCACTGACCATCTTTAGCCTCTGGAAAGGAATTTGGTGACATGAGGATAAATTAAATCAAAGTTAAGAAGAGAGAGCACATGAAAATTGGGTCATGACCTCCACATCTAATATGTTAACGTGGAGAATAACACTACTGTCAATTACTTCATAAGAATTTTTACCCTCAAAGTCAAATAAGGAAAAAGACAGGTCACTTTTCCTGACACATCTCCACTTAATGAAAGTTGGATTTGAGTGCATCTCCCCCTTTCCTTCTCAAAGATCTGCGCAGACGGGCTGAGCTCCAAGTGCTCTCCATGCTTTTTCTTCCCATTTTCTTAGCCTGCAATTCAATAAATGGGTTATTTAGTAAGTAAATCAGTTTTAAATTAGTGTGTTCAAGGCTTAATAGTTCAATAATAAAGCCATGATATTGCATAATTTGTGTTTTATATATAAAAAGAGGGATCTGGACAAAATGTCATTTCCTAAATAATGTGGTTTTGTTGAGACCCACCAGCAGATGCAGCTGTGTGATTGACATCTTCCCTAACGGGCTGCTCGAGGCTCCCTGGTTCTACACGCTGCATTTAAAGCAGCTTCTGAGACCTCTTAACATGATTACTCTACCTTTTACATCTTCTCTTTGTTTACTTGTAGTTAGTCTACATAAATTCTCTATCCAAAGAGCCCTTGAGCTGTTTTGGATTTTTTTAAAACCAGTATTTCAGAAAATTTGAATTCCTTGTGTTGGGAAGCCTAAAGGAAAGTAGTTTCTGTTCTGGAGAAGTCATCCGTCAGTCTAGCAACTATTAAATGTTGGGTCCCCCAATGCAAGAAGGATGTCGAGCTGTTGGAGAGGGTCCAGAGGAGGGCCATGAAGATGGTCAGAGGCTGGAGCACCTCCCCTGTGAGGACAGGCTGAAAGAGTTGGGGTTGTTCAGCCTGGAGAAGAGAAGACTCCAGGGGTCCTTATAGCAGCCNCATTCTGTGATTCTATGAAACCTGCAGTGACCAGTCAGAAGTATTCTGATGGCCAAGAAACCGAATATGTGTGTGATTCTAGGCATTGCTGAAGTGGATAATGAATTAAAAAATAACATATATAAAGCAGAAATCACACTTCAAGATTGCAGAGTCTTGAGGAACTGAATTACACAAATCTTCATCTGAAGAGAATTTTCAACCCCCCCCCTCCCCCAGTTAACTACGTTTAATTGGCATCTCATTACTAAGTAGTTAATTTGATTTTGTCATTCGTTCTTCTCTGCAGTTTTCAAATCGCTAGGTAAGATTTCGAACTGAGAAAGGAAATTGTGGGCAACTGAGTCCATTGATTTTTATATAATTTCCCATAGTGGTTCAGTTCTGCAAGGAGTCATAGCTGTGGCATTCAAGAGTTCATGGTCTTAAAAGCTGTCAGGATGAAATTCTGCAGAAAGTGTTGAGACAAGCTTTTAAAAGGAATATATACTATTTATTTATTTATCACCTTTAGGAGAATGGTATTTTTTGGCCTGGAACCTCTTTATAAATTGCACATTGGAGTGAATTTAAAAGAACATAAAAAATCTAGTAACAGGTTTTTTTTCTTCTGGTGAGGTAAAATAAAATGTTATATTTGAAATCTTTGAAATGTAAAAGTAGCTGCTTTTTGTCAGTACACTGATGTGCTCCATAACTGACCTTTACTACAAACTGGGGATTGCAGTTTAATGAGAGGCTTAACAGGAGGTAAAATGTTGTTATGTGTTTATATTACTGAGGCATTCTTTTGTTTAATGTGTAGTTCAGCCCAAAAGAAACCCAGTTACTCTGTCTCATTAGAGTGCAATTTAATTACCTTTTTTCCCAGTTCTTTGTTGATTACAAATAAAAATTGGCTCACACCTCTTTTTCAAAACCAAATGTACAAAAGGGTGGTGGTTTAGCTTTCTGACAGAGAATTAATTATGTGGAAAATATTGTGGTGTACAGACAGACTGGCTGATAGACACAGTGAAGATAAAATGGCATTTGTTCAGGTTGTTGAATGTTTAACTTAAATTGTGAACATCTCAACATTTAAGGAAATAATTTAAGACCCCAGTAAGCACAAGTGATGTAGCAGAGGGACTTTCAAGTAAATATATCCATAGGAAATTTAGGATCTCGGGCAACAGGAAGGTTCTGGTGCTAGTTAGGAATTAGGCAACTGGAAGCTTAAATTTATCAGCATCAAGTCAAATCTCTGCAGCATTTCCAACTCCTCCTTCGGTGTCTCATCTCTTCTCACACCTGAATTCATACGTCCAATTTGTTTGGCCTGTCCTCTTGCTGTGCCAGTTTGTCAGTCAGCCACAGCGGAGTGGCTGGGTGACCAGCTAGGTTTCCCGTGTTCTCCCCCAGGAGCTGGCAAGCCACAAGCCACACAGGGCTCCTGTTTCTCAGCCAGCTGGCAAGCTGAATAAATGGCTTTGCAAGCCAAACCGTGCACGGCCCAGGATTACACTGTGCTTGCAACATGGGATTTACCTGATCCCTGTCTGTAGATGTTATATTGGTGTCATTTTTCTCAGTATTTTGTGTGCCGTGTCCTTTCATTTCCTTAGTAACGTTGTCCTAATGTAGTCAGATGTTTTCAGGAATGCTCTGCTTTTCGGTGAGTGCCAGTCACTGGGTATCAGTGGAGGAGACTGTCAGCTGTTTGAAATTCCCCAGCATAGATTTTCTAGGAAGACCTTTGCTATGTAGCTTAGTTTTAGAGAGAAAGCAGTCTGTACTTATCATTGGGGATGGATTGCTTATGTTCCAGTGTGTTACCCGCTTGTGTGTATTTACAACAAGTGGAGTTTTAAACAAGAGGAAGGAGATTATTAATTAGACCAGCTATATTTGCTTACTCAAGGAATGCTAATAAAGAGTTTTTAGAACAATGTACATCTCAATACTCCATGAGCATTTTAATATTAAAACAAAGAACTTTATTTATTTATTGGAATGCGTTAATTTACTTCATTGCCTGCGGGAGGTACACAGGTTCAAAGAGAAGTATAATTTGTTGTTGTTGTTGGCATAGTCTCCAATAAGTGACAGACAGTGTAAGGACTTGCAGGATTGCCAGGCATCTCTGAACAAGTACCTCTGGTGAGATTTGTAAAACTAACAAGCCAAAGGAAAAACAGCTGAAGTATAAAAGCATCTATAAGATTAGGTTTTTAGATGAGGTAAACTCCAGTTGTTTTAGTTGTGAAGTTTTGCCAGCAAATAACAACCTGTACTTCATGACAGGTACAAAATGTATGTGGTTATTTATGAGTGCAAAGATACCTGCAGAAATTGAGACCCCTAGCTGATGTTCGTTCGTTATAATTCTTCTTTCACACACTTGAAAAGGCTTCTGAGCAGCTAATTAAAGGTATTAAAAAGAATAAAAGACACTGTAATGAAATAGAACCTCAGGGTAAAAAAGGAGGAAACTTCTCCAGGAACACACAATCTTGCCAAGTGTAATAAACTTCAAAAGCCAAAAAATCAAATAAATCCCATCTTTAGCCTAATGAAGGATGCTGCCAATGTGCTTAGGCAAGAAGACAGAACATTCCAGGAATTGCAAGCCCGCTGGAAAAAACCCTGCCTTCTGCCCCTTTGTGATCATACAACAGGAATCCAGCTTTCTGTGTGTGTACATTTGTATGTGTGCATCTGCATATGTTACAGAGCCAGAGTAAAATGCAGCTTTCAGCTTAAGCGTGTGCACTCTTTTTAAAAAATTGTTGCCAAAGGCCCTAATGATGCAGGTGGTGTCCTCGTCTTGAGTAAAGGGACACTACTATGAACTGTTTGTATAAAATAAGCCTAATTATTTCTAGATAAAATGCGTGTGCTGAAAATACTCTCTTTGCTAGTATGGCTTAAAACTGTTTTCAGTATTGTTTGTGATTTAATTTAAAAAAAAAAAAAAGCCTAAAGCAGTGAAAAGGGCTGCTGCTTCTGTATTTAGTGAAAGTTTGACACTAGCTGCAAAGTTAGTCTTGAGATACACCTGAATGTCACAGGTGTAGTAACTGACTTCAAGGAGGGAGAGAAATACAAGACTGAACAACTGAACAAGTGCACTGTTCCAGGGATGAAAAGGACAACTTTCATCAGCTGCAGTCACTGCTACTGTGCTTAAGACCTCAAGGTGCCTCACCTGAATTAAACAGAGAAGTCTCGTCTTGATCAAACAATCTGATTTGAAAACCAGCGTTTGACTAGTTTCGTGTGGTGGAGCATAGTATCACCTCCCATTAAACCTCACCGATCCCAGTAGCATAAGCTTAAGGGATTCACTGGTTTGGCATCTCAGTGCCTTCAGTGGAACTGCTGCCTACATGCAAGGACCTCACAGTTTGGCTTACTGATAGGATAAAGGTAAAATACATATTTCAAGATAGATAGTAATATTTTTGGTACCAAAAGGATAGTGAAACGGAGTTGGTAAATGTTACTAGGTACTTCTGACCTACAGAATGATATTTCAAAGCTACAGTAAGCAATTTGTTGAAACACTTTGGAGAGACAGAGTTCTGCTACCTATCCAAGTGAGCAAAAATTTCCTATGAAGCTAAATAGAGGATAACGTGCTAGAACATTTCCAAGCATGTTTTTCACATTATCTGACAATATCTTGCCATGGCAGTAGTGCTAGATGAATTTATATTTGCTGTAAAATGCTTAAGATACTAGTAGTAATGCTTAATGTCTATATTCTAACCAGCATTAAGCAATTCCAGATTAATCCAAATAAACGATCTTTGGTAGTTTTTTGAAATGGCAATATTCTTTTCAGTGTCACTGCAGGACATTACCATGAGGAAAGCTTTCCGGAGTTCCACAATTCAAGATCAACAGCTGTTCGACCGCAAAACTCTGCCTATTCCTTTGCAAGAAACTTATGACATTTGTGAACAACCTCCTCCACTCAACATTCTCACCCCTTACAGGTTAGTGCAGTAAAAGGAATCAAACCCAATTTCTAGTTTATTTTATGTAATAGAGATGCTATATCCAGGCACCTTGCTCATGTTGAGTAGTACTTGAATATTTAAGGAGCCACACTAGAAAACTGTAAAGCTACTGGAGGAATACAGGCAACATTATAAGCATTAAAACTTTACTCCACCTTACTCAAATTTTACCCCAGTGTAACAATGGTAAGAAAAAGCCATTTTTATTATCTGCATTTATTAAACTGTGTAGTGCTCTTGGATGCAGAATTAAGAAAATAAGAAATATCTAGAAAGAAAGGTCTTTAATGAAAATGAATGTTGTTTGCTGTCCCAAAGTCAGTTTGAATCAATAGCTGAACACGAGCAGCCACAAAAATTTGCTCGTGATTTTAAGAGTAAGATTTGAGTCACTGGGCTGGGAGTTCTCTGATTGATGATACTCTTTTGTTATCTACAGCATGCATTAAAATTACTTTTCTAAAATCAGGACCTTGAATACAAGGGAAGATAGTAAAGAATGATGGCACAGGAGGTCAATGTTCATCTTTTTAATGTTCTTCAGTAAAATATTTCAGAGTCTGAGATACTAGGTATTCCTTAATATGCCTTTCCTTTGCTTTAATGTTAGGATTCATGTCTTGTCAAATAAATAGTTGTCCCTGTTTGCGTCATTGTATTTCAGGGATGATGGAAAAGAAGGTTTGAAGTTTTATACCAATCCTTCATACTTCTTCGATCTGTGGAAGGAAAAAATGTTGCAGGACACTGAGGACAAAAGAAAAGAAAAGAGGAAGCAGAAGGTATATATGTTAGCTTCACAGAGCTTCTGGTTGGTTTTTTTACCCTGGAAAGGGTTGATTTGCAGATGTGGTGCTTTCTGGGTTGTGCAGTTAATAACAATCCAAACTTTAGGGAGTCATCTTGATTCAACTAAAACCACTTGTATTCATTCAATTCTATCAACTTTAACAAATAAGTAATAAAATAATATAGAAGGGCCTAGAGCTTTCACGCTGTCTTAATGTAACTAACAGCAAATTGGTCAAAACTTGCAAGTCTTCTAGCAATGACTCAAAAAGGAGAAAAGGAGGAATACAGCAAGAATAAAGAATTTCACCGGAACGTTTTTTTATAATACAGAACTCTGACAATTTTACAGGTGGAAAAGCTTGAATGGCATTCTAATAGATAAGTTTAAACTAAAAAGGAATTAGCAGGAATAGACCACTTTGTTTATATTTCCTTAAAATTAAACAAACACTTTTGCAAAGGTAATGCTACTTTTTTGTTTCATTATTCTGTGTATTTCCTACATAGAGACAGTAAATATAAGTGTCAGATTCCTAATTTCATTTCAGACTTAGAATAAAAAGCTACTTATATGGTTACTCTTCTCTGTATTATTCAGCTAATTATCTACTAGACTGTAAGTTTCTGTCTCTTACAAGTCTTTTTGGTTTACATGTCATATTTGGACTGAACGTAAATTTTTCTTGCTCTTGAATTGTGATTGTTTTTAATTTTGTGGCTGATGCACCTAATTAAAAACCACTGTCTTAGTTGTCAGTTTTGTTTGCACAACTCTCCTACAGCAGAAAAATCTAGATCGCCCTCATGAACCAGAAAAAGTGCCAAGGGCACCTCATGACAGACGGAGAGAGTGGCAGAAGTTAGCCCAAGGCCCGGAGCTCGCAGAAGATGATGCTAACCTCTTACATAAGCACATTGAGGTTGCTAATGGCCCAGCTCCGCATTTTGAATCAAGGTTTATTTTCATTTTTTCTATCCTTTATTAAATACAGATATTCATACAACATAGTGAACGTGCTTGAGAAATGGTGAATGTTGAGATGCCACTGCTGTTCCTGAAATGCACTGGAAATCATGGATTCAGCTCAGGCAAAACTCAGATTTAAAATCCTTAGTCACTATGTCCTTAAAGGAGTGGTTATTACCTTGTTATTTTTAAGAGTAGTGTGTATCCTTGGAATTCATTGTATCTTTGAGGATGTGTTGCTGTCTACAGCTTGAAGGTGTAGTGTCACTGTCGCAGGCTTGCACCCAGGTGTGTCACTGCGTTCCAGTCTTGACCTACAAAATGCCCATTATCCCAGTCTCTATTTTCCTCCAGCAGACACTGCCAAGGCTATATGGTGGGTGTGATGTGAACAAACATCCACTTGGAACTCAGATGAGATCACTGAGCTTCTCTTTACTCTTGAGCAAATCCAAGATTTGATTGACATTTCTGGTTATAGCCCATTACAAAGTCTAGCCTGTTGGATTCTCATTTCACAGCACGTATTTGCTAGTGGCTAGAAGTAGCATTTCACCTGCTGTGTATGTGCTTCTGGTGTTGGTGCAAAAGCAGCTGAGAAACTTCTGATAGGAAAGAGGGCTGACACCTAATAAGCATCCCTCGTCCTCCAAAAACAGTTCAGTTTTTTTCCCTGTCTTTCTCTGCCCAAAAACACCATGTGAGAGAATTTTGTTCGGCTTTGTAAGGCCCTCAGACAGACTTAATAGTGACAGTGGATAATTGTGACAACTCTAGGAGTGTTTTCTGTCTGAAAAATGGAAAATCCTGTATGTAGAAAAACTTAGCTCTTTGAATTTAGAAAGGAAAAATGGTCTCAGTGCATTTCAGTCAGTGAGATACAACTCGAGGTATGGTGATTAGCATTTTTCTGGGAAGAACTTTTTAGTTTCTTATCTTTGTAAACTGCTGTACCAAGTAGTTGGCAGAAACATCTGCTTTCCTGCCGTCCTTCTGTTGTGTTGAACGTCAGATTCCACCTTGGACACACTTGTTGCAGGACTCCTTTGGTATCCAGGACCCTAGCCTAAACCTGGGTTCTCTCAGTACCAGTAATGCAATTATCAATAATGCTGTAGTGCTTGGAAGTACTGTGTGTGCAGAGCATGTGGTTCAGATACAGAACAGCACTGTGCTTTGGAATGAGAGAGTAAGACTTTCCCTTTGAAGAGTTTAATAGGTGAGATACTATAATGGGGACAGTATGTGGAAGACATGGAGTATTGCTTTACTTGTTGGAAAGTGTTCTGCAAACACATTTCCTCTGAATTTAGAATAGAGAAATTTTTCAAAATCTTTGAGTAGTTAATTCAAATTTACTAACTGATGAGGTCCTTAAGGTGTGTCTAAAGTTGTCGTGAACAAGGAAGGTACATTGTTTTAAGCTGTAGTTATCTTTATTTACTGCTACTACTCAACAGTGGGTATTTAGATGATCTTCCTTATATCTGTTATATAGCTACAGAGTTTTAGGTCTGAAGTAGTGTGTTCTCTCTATTGGACCATAGATTGTCTGACAGTTCAACTAAATTACTCAGTTGTAAATTCTACCGGTTCTAACATCGATGGGTGTTTCATTAACGTTATAAAAGAATATGGTTTCATATATGTAGGGATTGAGGAGCAGAAACTATTACAGAGTATAATGTCTGTTTCATAATACAATCCAGCATATGTGTACTACTGATTGTACTACTGATTGTAGTGCATTTACGTAAAATAATGTGACTAATAAACAGTGAGATCACACACATACTGTAGAAATTGGCTGACACACCTGTCAAAAGCAGTAAACCCTTGAGCCTCTGGAAGCAAAGGCATAGAAAGAGAGATAAATGGTTAAAAAGCCATGAAGTACAATATGCAACATTGGTGCAGAGAAGATGCTTGAATTCAGAAAGCAAGCTTATGTTGGGTTGGTATTTTACTGTTTTCCTGCAGATCTCAAGCATATATGGACCATATGGATGGATCATATTCGCTTTCTGCATTACCCTATAGCCAGATGTCTGAACTTCTGAACAGAGCTGAGGAGCGAGTGTTGGTCAGACCACACGAACCACCACCACCACCTCCAATGCACGGAGCTGCCGATGTGAAACCTGTACCTTCTTGTGTTAGGTACAAAGTGGTTTATTGAAGAGTTTTAGTTTTCCACCACCTCGCTAATAATCCGTTAATATCGTTTCCATGCAGCCCAGGCAGTACACACGTCCTAGGGGCTCTGTCAGGCCACAGCCCTGACAAGTCTGCAGCTGCAGGGCCACGCAGGAGTTGCAGAGACACCCCTTAGGGTTGCCATTGTGGAACAGGTCCCGCCTGGCCTTTAATCTTGTGACTATGGCAACTTCTGTATTAAATGGAAAGACAACTGTATGGAAAACATTTCTCTGAAAGATGTTGGAATCTCAGGATTTAGCTTTAGAATTTTTGAAATTTGGAAATCTGACATTTGTACAACTGAGCTGTGTTTCAGACGACATGAAAGGAAGAATGTATTGCAGTAAGACAGTCAGCCATCAAAACTATGTACTCGTTACATCTACTAAATTGCAACTGCTCCCCCCGTCACCAAGTGGTTTTATTTTCCATTTCTCTATGCCTTTCCAGAACTGCGTGCATACTTAGAGTATTTTCTCAGTAGCTCCTCTGGTGTTTTATACCCAAAATCTTCCTTTATGGTCAGGCACATAAAACTTGGAATAAAGGAGAGTTAGTTCAGACACGATTGTTACATCAGCAAGATGTTAGTCTCTTCAGAAGATGTCTTTGTACTGTTCAGGAGAATATACACAGGAGATTATATACATAAATGCATAACTCTTTAGATTAATTTTCCACAACAGCTGAAAGAAATTCTCTGGTGGTCTTTCAGGAAAATAATTTTACTGTTCCCTTTTGTTTTCTTCAGTTCACCTGTTCATTGCACTATAATGAGTATCTAGCATAGAAATACATCTCTCTGTACATAGAATTGATGACCTTTGATATTAGCCTCACTCACCCTGTCATTGAACCTTAAATATATGTATTTCAGCTGTAACTGATCCTCATTGCTAGGACTGGTTTGGTTTGGTTTGTTTTTAAAGCTCTGTGAACTGAAGCAGTTAACCAACCTCTAGTTCCCTTACTTCAGAAAAATTATTTGGATTTACTTAGAGATGGGGGGAAGAATCATGCTCGTATAGGAAACCTTTGAAAAAGATGCAGGTTTGCATAAGAGTATAAAATCAGTTAATAGCTGAATTTGAGCAAAGGTCTGTTGGATGACTGATGCATACTCCAAACTGAGAATCAGAGGGATGAATACCTTGAAATTGTCATAGTACCTAATGCTCTTTAATGGCCAAGCATTCAGTTTTCTTAAGTTGCAGAAATTAATCTATTACTATTTTGTCCACTCTCCAGCTCTGATAACTTTTTCCTGTTCTTGACTATTTCAGTTCTACTACTGGCTTGGTAGAAAATCGTCCTCAATCACCAGCAACAGGCAGAACACCGGTGTTTGTGAGCCCCACTNAGCTGCTCTGCAGGCCCCGGCTGTGCCACCTCCACCAGCTCCTCTCCAGATAGCTCCTGGAGTCCTACATCCAGCTCCACCTCCAATTGCTCCTCCCCTAGCACAACCCTCTCCTCCTGTCACTAGAGCTGCCCAGGTGTGTGAAGCTGTACCCGTTCACCCCGTTCCTCCACAGGCTGAAGTGCAAGGACTTCCTCCACCACCCCCTCCTCCTCCTTTGCCTCCTCCTGGCATTCGACCCTCCTCTCCTGTCACAGTTGCAGCCCTTTCTCACCCTCCTCCTGTTCTGCACCCTCCTCCTGCCACCATTGTCCCCAGCCCTCACGCCCCGCTAATGCCTCCATCTCCACCATCCCAAGTGATTCCTGCTCCCGAACCCAAGCGCCATCCTTCAACTCTTCCTGTAATCAGTGATGCTAGAAGCGTTCTGCTGGAAGCGATACGGAAAGGTAACGTCTGGCTATTGAGGGACAAAAAGAACTGTCTCAGAAACTTGATAAATGCACGTTAGCTTTAAGAGATGGAATATTTCACATGTGTAAGAAGTCAGAGGAATGCATCTTCAGTCTGTGCTTTCTGTTCTCTACAGCGTATGTATTGCCAACTAGACAGATTTTTTTCCAATTTGTTATTGCACTTATCAGATGGTTAGTTTGGATGGCAAACTGGTTCTCTGTGGAAGTTAGATCTGAAAAAAAATACATTTATAGATGATCTGTGGAGATTATCTCTTCATTCCTGAATTCATCGCTGAATCTAAAGAAGTGTCAACAGCAGTTGAACACAACAGCGGTGCATGAGCATTAGAGAACGTCAGCAAAAAGCCTAATAAAGGAGAGCCTCCTGGTATAGCTTCAGTGATTCCTGAAAATGCTTTTGACCAAGCCTTGCACAAGAAACAATGGCACAAGTCCCCACAGCTTAAAATCCACCCAAGGACCTGTGTTAGTGCTGCCTGCCAGCTGACAACAGAGAGCATTAAGTACAGGATGTAGGTCATATTCAGACTGTGTCAGTCTGTGGTATTGTGAGTACAAAAGCAAAACATATCATCTCTGTCGTGTTTTTAGCTAAGTTACGGGATTTAACTTTCTGGTATTATTGGAATGTGTTCTTTCTGCTTTGTTTTTGATCTCTAAGTAATAGTTTATCCTGAAACAGACCATTATGTGATCGAAACTAAGATACAAGTAATCCTGTCTTGTTAGGATATTCAAACACCTGTAACTTTTAATTGAGATCATGAAGAAAGAGTATAAAAATTGTTTGGAAATGCAAATAGCAAAATGGCTTAATTACAGTGATACTAAAAATATGGGTGTGTTTGTAATGGGAAATCAGGAGGAGGATATTGTAGTAGAAAGAGAGATGATCTAGCCTTAGCCTGCCATGGCAATTCTCACATTCCTCTCTTTAAAAACTTGACAGAGAACTTCTGTCTGAGGAGGACAATGTCCTTAGCAGAGCATTTTGTGAATCATGAGCTAAATCCTTGGTATAACGATAACACAATTGTGATTGATGTTCTTTAGGTATTCAGCTACGCAAAGTCGAAGAGCAACGTGAACAAGAAGCTAAGCATGAGCGCATTGAGAATGACGTTGCTACTATACTTTCTCGTCGCATTGCTGTGGAATACAGTGATTCAGAAGATGATTCAGAATTTGATGAAGTGGATTGGTTGGAGTAAAATTATTACATTGCTGTACACTGCAAAATTGAATGCTAATGTCCATTGTGGTGCTTGTTCTTTGAAAGTTTGATGGTCATTTCTTGTGTTTTTTGTATTCTTTTCTTTACATAATTAATCCATGTTTTTCTACTTTTCAGTTTACAGAAAGCTCCTAGTGGATCTTTGAAACTAAATGTTTTACGGTGGCTTTTCTTACACATCTTTTTTGAAAGAACATCCTTTGTTCCAATAGACCACTAAGTATTAAGCATGGGCAGCTGTTGGTAGAGTAGCAGTTTCAATTTTTTGGCATATCTTAACTGTGCACTTTGTGAATTTTAAGTTAATGAAGGCAACTGAGATTGACATTCCAAGGGCAGCTGTATGTACTAATGAGCCTTATTCCACTTCTGATAGTGTTTTCAAACAGAAAACCTAGCTCTCGAGATATCACTGCCTCAATCACATCTGTACGCTAGAAGTACATATAGTTGGCAGCGCTGAACACACTGAAAGGAAAATGGATCTTTGGGGGGGTTTATTATTGTTTTATTGTTGTTTTTAAATAATTATGGCCTTATTTGAATGTTTAGAGTTTCCCCTTCCCTTCTTCCCTCCCAGGTACATATTGTGTGGTACTATTTTTGCCTGCATAATAAAAGTTTAATTTTTTTTCTTGTGAAATCTTTTGACTTAAACATGCTGTGTAACTTATGTAACTGTTAAAATAACAGTTTGGTTTAATAAATGGTTCATTTTAAATGTTCCTGGTTGTTGCTTTTTCAGTGAGGTCTGCTTTTCACTGGTATACCTGAGGGATCCTTGGATTTCAAAGATATAATCTGTGGTTTAGAAGGTTACAGTAAGTATTCTGCACTTGATCCAAGAACCCGTATTAAACAAGAAAACATCTATTATCAAATTATATCTATATGCATATCTCCAAAAAAAAAGCTGAACTCTTACTGTGATCTATTAGTTTAAAAAAAAAAATTGGGAGCTTGTGGCTTATATATAAGATTTAGGGTTGTTTTTAAAAAAACACACTTTACCATCAATGTATCTTGAGAAGAGATGGGCTCATGCAGCAGTCAAAATCACGGTTAATGAAAGATGACAAGAACACCGGTGGTTTTGCAAAGTCATTTTGTAAGTTCTGTCTAGCGGTGTACTGCATGCTGTGCAGGGCCTTTGCGTTTTCCTTCTCTGGAATAACTTCTTCAGGTCTGAGCACATAGTCAAAAGCCTCTTGAGAAGGGAAACATAAGAGAGTGCAAGAGCACTTTTACCTTGCCAGCTCCTTCCTGGGAGGTGGAACTGTATAATAGAGGAAAACCAGTGCTGAAAGTCCAGATGAGATTTCTGAAGGTGGAACATGATGTGTTGCACAGTCTACAGAACAATTTAGAGGCATGTTGTTATTAACATACTCCGGGGACTGGCTAAAACGTCAGAGATACACATCGGGGTTGTGATACTGTACAACAAACCTTCCACCTTTACTGTCACCACCATCGCACCCTCCACTGTGATTTTGTTCCACAGCCTACTATATTCCAGACTTTCTCCACTGCAACAGTAATGCCTTTGTTGTGTTTGCAGAGAAAAATCATTGTCACAATTTGTGAATCTGCATCTTTATAACTAGGGATGCTGTTCTTGTCTATATGCTGTTCTCTTTGATAGTTGTCTTCAAAATAAAAGCATCTGGTTTATTCTGCCATTCTCTGTTAACTTTCAGCGTGTGTCCTTCTTAATAGCTCATCAGAATGTTAAAGACCACCGCATGAATATCTAGTAGTGTTTAATCTAGGTGTTTCATTGGATCTCAGTCATCCTAAATTGCCAGATCTGGCCCAATAACTTCTTTACACAGCTGAAAGGACGGAGATCTTCAGGCAGAAGTGCAGTACACGTACCTGCAGCTGGCCTTTAAGCAGGGAGCCAGGTCTACCCTGCGGGCAGCTGAAAGAAGAGCTTGTGCCTAGATCCCATGTATAGGTCGGTCTGCCATTCACAGAATTACTTTTCAACTGATGGTTATACCTGTTCCTTGCTGAAGTCTCTGAACTCCTGATTGTTCTGGTGGGTATTATAGACAGCAACCTGCGTTGTCGCTTAAACGGAGCAGCAGGATGTCTGTGCCCAGGCTGTAACTGCTCAAAGGAGAGGATCTCATCGCACCCTCACACCTGTGCTGTAGGTATGCTCTGAGTCTATCCAGGGGCTGTGAACTGGGTATGACTAGCCTAAAACAAGGAGACTGAGTTAGCAAAACAATTACAGAAAAAAAAGGCCCCTTACATGACTGCAGCTATCACATACTGTGGACTTGAAGGTATAAAAAATTTCCTTGTTGACAAATGGTTCTTATTGACCTGCTTTGCTGTCCTGGTGATTAATAATACCCTTTCCAAACTGGTACCCAGGGCAGACAAAGCACTCATTTAATGTGACACAGTCACACAAAGTAATGAACCTTGTCTGCGAAAAGTCAAGAGTTAAATTCCGTTAACATTTCAAAGGCGGGATTCTTGGCCTTCTGCCATCGCTACAGCTTTCTGCCATAGCAACTAGTCTCTGGGTAGCAATAGCATGATTCACTAACAGCGAGAGGTGATTGTTGAATTTGAATATTTGCATTTATAGATCTACTCCAAGTGATGCATTTGCAATCTTGGTGATTTGTGTCCCTCTTCCTGTGGTCTCCAGCTGCTCTTCTCACTTACTGGAATGCTGTTCGGAGGGCTTCTGGGCTGCTCATCCCAGAGGTTAGATCTGTAATAGATTATTGATTGCTTTGTCTTGTAGGGTACTACATCAAATCTTCTGTGCTGAACTGTTTATAGATTCTGGGTTTACTTCTATACATTTGCAGCCACTGATTAAAATCAAAGACTCCCAGTCTGCCACAGAAATAACGTGTCAGTAATGTTCAATATAAGTGAACAGAAACCTTTGTTCAACTTCACACCTTTCTTGAACAGTAATCTGGGTCAGTTAAAAATTATCTACCTCTTCTATGGCAAAATGGGGGTAAAAAGAACAAAATAAAAAGTGTAGAAAGAAGAAAGAAAAGGTATTTGGTGGTAGAACCAGAGCAGAAGCCTAAGGAGGTGCAAAATTGGTCACTGAGTTTTTATCAAAAGATAAAGTAGTAACAATGACGCAGCCATCATGGACAAACCCAAAATAAACAGCTAAATGGAAGAGAACAAGTACTGAAGAAACAAAAAATGATAGAGACATAATTCTGGTTCTTTTTTAGTGTTGTGTTGTGAACAGCAACCATTAAATACTAGATTTCATTAAGGGATTAAGTAATGTAATTAAATTCAGATTAAACGAGCAGGAGGCATTTTAAAAAAGCCCCTTAGTCGATAAAATCATCCTTCCCTGTCGTGGCACAGCAGTGCGCTCCTCAGCACTCAGGGGATGCTGACGTCCCATCGCCTGGCTGATGAACGCACAGGCTAACGCAGAGTCGCCTTCAGAAGGTGCCGTGGGACCTGAGCATTCAAACAGGTACCAGCAGCCCCGGATGTGTTGCAATGGGCATTCTCCACGATGCTGGGGCCCTCTCGGCTTGGATGCAGCTGCCACCCCAGAAGTGCATCCCCCCCTTGCTTTCCATGGTGGCCGTGAGTGAAGCGGAAAGACTCCACAACTGGTGAAAGTTGTGCAGTAGGTATGTAGTTTATTCAGCGCTGAGGCGCATGGGGGATAGCTCCACCAAAGACACGCTCGCCTTTTCACAAAACCCATCCCTCTATTTATTCCCCAAAGTGTTGCATATGCATTAAGTTTCATAATCCATTCATTCATATTAATTACCCAGCCCCGCCCAGCCCTGCTTTGTATTCTAATTAGCTAAAGAGTCCTTCTGCGCCTGCGTAGTGCTCCCTGGTGGTCGTCAGGTGGTCGATGGGATGAAGTAAATGACTCTTCATCGGAGTTGAACTTCTCACCTCCTGGTCTCTTGCTCTCAGTCCAAAGAACCAGGATGCTGCCCAGCTTGTTTGGGGCCTGCTTGAGGCCCAAGCAGCCCTCCCTGTCTCCGTGGCCTTGCAGGTGCTGCATTCTCTCGTTTGGGTTAGCAGATCCTCCCCTTATCATCACAGCTCTGATCCTCTCATCCGAGAGCGTTAATCACATATTGTCCCAACAGCTGTTCTGAATAGAGTTATTCTCTGAGCCCTTGTTAAACTTAAACCCCCTGTCTCATGAGCCCCAGGGCTGCAGTGAGGATGCAGACAGAAGCGTGGGCTCTGTCGTGGGCTGCCACTGCTCTGTCCCCCCAGCCCAGGGGTCACCACGGGGAGGGGGTGCCAGCCCCAGCCGCAGAGCGTAGTGCAGGAACCTGGTGCAGCTCTCTGCAGAGCTGCTGGCTCGCAGCGGCCCACCCAGGGCCCTGCATGTCACCAGGCCAAGCCCCGGAACCCGGCAAGTGCACAAACTAGAGCAGTGCCAAGAGGAGACACCGAGGCAAAGCCTCGCCAGGCCTTTGCCGCCGAGGTCTGCATCAGCAAAAGATCTGATGGAAATTTGACTCGAGCTCCATCGTGCGTCTGCTGTCTCCTCGGCTACAGGGCTGAGCGGGAGAGTTTTCCTCTCTTTTGTGGGCGGCAACAGTAAACCCCGGGAGAGGACTTGGACTGGAGGCCGGGGGCAGCACTAGCAGCCTCCCTTCTCAGGGCCACTCAGCTGCTTCCTTCCCTCTCCTTTCTGCTCCTGACCCCTTTTCCCACCTGTACAGCTCCCAGGGGCGGTAGCCTGCCTGTGGGAGACTTTTCACACACCATTCGTGGCTTCAAATGGGATGGGCCTCACTGATTTGCAAACTGCTTCTCAGGTACATCATCAGCCTTTGGCAGACGTCCGTGCGTCCGTCCTGCCCCTCCAGCTGCTGGGGACAGCGCTCCCTCACCCGATCCCACTGCAATGGGCTGGGGAAGATCTAAGTGGGGCAGGTTCAAGTGTTCACAAAGCAGGCTCCCGGCAGCCCAGCTCATTTTGCCGGCACACGTGCAGGGAGTGATCCCATGAGCTGCCGTCTCCGAGGGCTCAGCAAAGGTCTGGCAGCACATGCAGCACCAGGCAGCTGTGGGGGAGCAGGCAGGGCACCGGAGCCCCATCCCCACCCCAGCTGCTGCTAGGAAAGGACACACAGACAAGCCCTGGGAAATGGGTGCTGGTGTACAGAGCAGACTCCGTGGGGCTGGAGTTGCGCACCCCATCCCATTCCCGCTGGAATGAGAAAGCCTGTGCTTTTCCTTTGATCCCTGCCATGCTGCAAGCAGATGTGCTTTGCCCCCCCTCACCCCCACGCCACTAACCCCTTTGCCTGGAGAACGGGTTCTGACCCATTAGTCATCGCTTGCATTCTCTGCCAGCAGCTCCTACCAGCAGCAATAGCCTCTAAAGAAAATTGCATCTGTCCCATTTCTTCAAAATTATTTTTCTTAGAGTATTTGCAAGCTCTGGGCAATTGCTCTAACTACCTTCCTTTTAGAAGCTGGAAACTTCTGTGCACAGATCAGAGCAGATGTGAAGTGTCTCCCACCAAGCAGGGCTGCATATTCCCCCCCCCCCCCCAGGTGTCTTTCTCTGATGGTTCAACAGCCTCACTTTCAGACACGGGACAGTTGAGGGCCCCCTATGGACATGTTGTTTCCATTTTCCACTCCCCCTCCCCTATTTTAAAGCCTTTAATGACGGGGTGTTTATTATTGCAAAACCCGTGTCATTTTAATACAGCTTCATGGCAGAATTGCTCCAAGGAAAGCTTCAAACTTATCTCCCTTCAGGGTGGTTTTATACTGTGTTTTAGCCACTTCTGCTCCTCTGCGAGGCACTTTCTTCACCACAATTTTAAAATCTCAGAACAGGACTCCTCGGGGGCCCCCACATCACTCAGTGACATATTATCACAGCTTGATTTTGCACTTCACTACTAACCCGAAATAACTCCAGCAAACTGCCCAAGACTTCCAGCCTCAGGAGGATTTTCCCGGCTGCATTTTGGAAAAGCCAAAACCAGTTTGTAAGCATTGCCAGCAGGACATGTGGCCAACATGGCCCTGGGCAGGGATGCAGGGGGGCCATCAAGCAGCCTGGTCTGGGGGCTGCCTGCCCTCACTGTGCCCTGGAGAGGGATGTGTCTTCTGGGCTGTAAAAGCATGAAGAAATTTGCAATGCTCCCAAACGGGACAGGTGTTGCCCATGAGCCAGCATCGTTTGCTGGCCGGTGGGATGCCCAGCAGTGATTCAGCGGTGATTAATTAGAAGAAAACATTAGGATAACTCTTTTGCTTCTCTCTGCTTTGTACAGCCACTGCACCCTAGCACCTGTGAGGAGGAGTTTGTGCTGATGATTCATCTTCTGATGAATCAGAGGAAGAAAACAGGGACTCAGCCCTTGTCCCCCTGCAGGGAGAGCCTGGCTTTGGGAGCACCCAAATGTATCTGGGCTTCCCAGGCGGCTCCAGCAGGTCACTCTGTGTAGATTGTCCTTCCACTGACTTGCTGCATCTCTGCAGCTTGCAAAATCCCAGGATGGGAGTGTCTCCAGAGGACCCTGCAAAGGCTGGGTACAGCTGGGCAGGCTCCCATGGCCGCAGCAACACTGACTTTGCACTCCCTGCAACCAGGAAGCATTTTTGGGAGCATCAGGGCTGAGGTCCTGCCCCAGTGGTGGCTGCGGTGCCCTCTGCCGCGATGCCTGAGCAGGTCTCACAGGGGAAAACCGAAGGGGTTTGTGTGGCTGCAGCTGTACATAGCTGTCACCCTGCGTTCAGGCTAAACAAAAATCCTGCTGGAGCACCCCTGCCAGTGTGCACATCAAATTCCTGTGTCAGCATGGTCAGTGACACCTGTACAGAAATGTTCAACAGAAGTCTGCTGGCAATGTGTCCTCCCCTCCCAACATGCGTGGGAGCGATCACTTTTGCAGCTTTTTTCTCTGATTTTAGCAGTCCTTCTATTCCCCATGAATTTCATTAGCTGGATTTATGTGGTCACTAAACTGCTTGATACAGTATTATATTCACAGCAGGAAATTATTTGCTATTCTGGTGAAAATGAGCATTTCCTAGTTTGGTCAGCACAGAGAATTACATTATCAGGGAAATAATAACCAGCTGAACTGAAAGAGGGTTTGATTCATGGTAATTACTGATTATATCCAGATTACTTTATGGCTTTAATTCTTTGCTCTCCCAGTGTTTGCCTGTTAAACCTCTAAAAAAAAAAAAAAAGGAGTGAGTGTATGAGTGTTTTGTTTGCAAGGTACATCACAGAACCTAATTTGTTGATTACATGAAAGGAAGCAGAGCTGCACAAACCTGGATGGCAGCAGGAAGGAGTGGGCAGCGAGCCACGCTTGTCTCTACCGCTGGCCGCTGCTGCTTCTGTGCTGCCCTGGGGCAGCCAGTTCACACCCCCATGACTGCAACCCTCACCTGCACTTGCAGTTGCAGGGGCTGGCCCCAGTGAAACACCCACGAGCAAAAATGAGGGCATGTGACAGTGGCTCATTGCTTCTCCAGCCCACAGCCCCCCCAGTCTGCCCCTTTTCTTTCACCCTCCATTCATTGGATGGAGGTTAAGAGGTCGTAGTGATTCATTTGGGCTCAAAAAGCCCCTAAAAACACTTCTTCCCATTCAGTTCATCAAAAAAAGCCCTTGCAAACCTTCAGTTTTAACTAGCACCATGCTTTGAAACATCAGAAGCTGGTTAGCAAACTACAGGCTGCCTTTGACGGAAAGCTATCCAAAAATAGAGCAGCGCATCGCCGCCGTTGCTCAGCTGCTCCAGCCTTCCCAAAACAGCTCTTCTCTTATTTCCTACAGCAAACTTCCAGCAGACCCACAATCCCCAGAGACAAAACAGGCCTTTTGATCATATATATTATTCTTAGCATTGCTGGAGCGAAATTTCCGCCCCCACTCTCTCTGTAATGCAGAGATGGGGAGCAGGGCCGTGCTCCCCTGCCCCTGGCTGCCTCCCTCCCCTGCCTGGGGAGCACAGCCATCCCCAGTGTGCCCAGGCAGTGTGCTGACTGTATGCTGCATTTATTCTTAAAATACAGATATTTACCCTCTTAAGGGAAAAGTGGGTTGTTGGGGTTTGCATCCAAAAGCCTCGCCCAGTGTCGGAGCGGGGTGGAAGCACAGCCGACAGCTGGGCTCTCGGCAGCAGCTCAGTGTGCTTCTGTGCAGCCGCTCCTGCGCACGCCAGCTGGGATCTTCCAGCTGCAAGCACTGTATCTGACAGATGAAAAGCAGAGAGAGGGAAAGCGCTGCAATCACGCTCTGCACCCTCTGTGCAAGCCCTGCCTGCCTGCGGCCCCAGGGAAGGCAGCACAGAGGGGGGTGAGCAGCATCCACTGGACCCATGAAGGATGGCATGGAGTGGCACTCACTCCATGGTGCAGAGCTGGATCCAGGCTCTGGGATGAAGGGGTGGCACTACCAGCACCCCCATGGGAGCCTCCAGAAAAGCACCCAGTCCCCTTGGTCAGTAGCAGCCACGCCGGCTCGCCCAGCCTGGCCATGGAGCAATGCTGTTCCTTCAGCCCACAGTATCACCCTCACTAGCAGAGGTCCCCCTCCTGGATGCAATATTGGATCCTCAGCTGTTCCCAGCGGATGAAATGCTGCAATGGGCAGCCCCACTCCTGGGACAGTGTCTTCAGATATGATCCTCATTCCTGCTGTAATGTCAACAGGGATGTTTTAGCCTTTCCGTGTTGCACAGAGAGAGCTGAAGGCAGGCAGACCCACAGAAGACTTTTATCCACCTGTGCAGGATTGCCACCCTTTGGATTTATGAATTTTTCCTTCTCCCTTTGCAGGTCATAAGCCTTTAGAAGAATGATACACGTCACCTTGTGCTGACCATTAAGAGCTATTCATCCCAATATTTACCACCTTATTTCTCTGCCTTCCTTCAGTGCAAGAATAATAATTAAAATGTAATAATAATGAAATACATATAATTAAAAAGGAGCTGCTTTCCTTTTGGCTGTTTGCTATGCAAAGGCTGCTTCTTCTCTGTCTGCCCCTGTTGTTTCACTCACACCCACCATCAGATAACATTTGATCAACCACCACTAATTAGCAGAATGCAGATTATAAAAGCGCTGCAATCCGTTGGTGCCCGGAGGCACCGTGCTTGGTTTTGCTTCATCACCCAGCTGTCTGCCCCCAGGGCTAGCCATAAATCACTCCAGGCTGTGCTGCCTCTGGGTGATGGTGAACCCAAGTCTCAGGCACTCCCCTAAAATCCGAGCCTGGGCTGGGGATCAGGAGGTGGCAGCATTTCCCTGCCGAGCAGAGCCCGGGTGGCCGGGGGACCTGCCCGGCACAGCTGCTCACCCGGCTACAGGGCTCTTCTCAAGGCAAAAGCAGCCAATTTCTGTCACTTTTACTTTTCCTGTCAAGGCCCACGTTTGACATCTCATACTTCTCATTTACCACTTATTTTTAGCATCCCCTTCTTTTTCTTTCCCTTTTTATTTTTTTTTTTTAAGAGACAGGAAGGAGATAAAAGAGGTGGTGAATAAAAGGCAGCAAAGTGCCTACAGCTGCTGGAGCAGCAGCCCCGGGAAAGGTGCTCCCAGGTCACCTGTGTCACCCGTGGGACGCTGCAGGACCGGGGCACACACCTACTGGAGGGGATGGGGGCTGGATGCCCCCAGCACTGGGCAGCGGGGCTCCCCCCAGCCTCCTGCTTGCCCAAGGATGGGGGACAAGCCCTGCAAGAGTCCTCTGAGAGCCCCAAAAGCAAGTGAAAAAATCACCCTTCCCTGGCCATGTCGGAAGGGAGGGCGGCACTGCTACTGCCCTGCCAGCAGCTCCGCATCATGGGCAGCACAAAGCCCAGGGGACCCCCACAAAGGGACTGCAGGGGGCTTGGCACAGCAGCCAGACCCGTGTGCACCCCTCTGTGCCCCTTTCCTTTACACAAGGCAGCAACCTGATGCAGGAGTGATGCCCATCTGCTCCTCCCTGATGCAGAACTCTTGCTTCTCTGGGGGATTTAATCAGTCGGCCCCCGTCCTGTCAGCTGCACAAAATGTTCCTAAAACCCAAAGCATTTCCTTGCCCTTGGTGTACCAGCTTCAGCCCCCTGCAGACCACAGATCAGTTCAGAACCAAGAGAGCTCGAGAGCACTTTGAAAAATAGCACTCAGACAACTTTGAATAACCTGAGATCTCTTTTCCAAAAGGAGCCACGGTGGTTTGGAGCCTGAGAGGTCATTTGGAAGTGCTTGTGCCATTTCTGCCAGTGGGGCATAGCTGGATCAAGAATATTTCCCCTTGTTTGCAGAAAACTCCTGATTGGGAAAACACCCAGCACTGCCATGGGAAGGGGCACAGGCATCCACACTGCTAACCCACACCTGAGGTGTGGAAAATGGAAAACAGCTTCATCTCTTATTTCAAGAACCTCCCGGGACATTTCCAAAGGCCTTTGTCCGTGGCCCTTTTTGTAGACATGGCCCATTGCTGTCAGTCCCTAGGATTCAGGTATAGGAAGACAGGCAGGATGGTGCCAGCATTTACATGCACAAGAGCAGCAGAGCCAGAGGCCACACCTTGACATAACCTGGCTGGAGGGATGCTGGTTCCAGCAAAACAGCAGCACAGCCCCTAGGCACAGGGAAAGGCACTGGGAATTGGCCAGAGTGCTCATTACTAAATAAACTAGACTGTCCAGAAATGGCAGAAGGCCCACGGTGTAGGTCAAGCCAGTTATTCCCTGAGGATGAGCAAAGCACTGCTCGGACACAGCTATTCCTCTGCACCGAAGTGGTGCGTCTGCAGGGGCTTTGACCTGCCGGGAAGCGGTGGTCTGCACAGCACAGGCTGGGAAACACAGGGGCCTTAAGGACAGTTTAATTCTCTGTACCCCTCCCAGACCAACAATATCCTTCCAAACCCAATCCTCTCCCCAGGGCTGACGTGCAAAAAGGGACTGAGGGGAAATGTCTGTTCTCCCTTCCCCTTTTCTGCTTGCTTTTGCAGCATTATTTTTTGTGGTGGGCTGGTGGTGCCGAGGGTACCCGAGCAGCCTCCCTGGCACAGCCGTGGCAGCGGGCACCACTGCTTGGTGTGTCTCTGAATGGATTCACCCTTGAGCAAAGCACCCAGGGCTGCTCCTCCAGCTTGAAGTCCAGAGCTCCACGCCCAGAGTCCTGGTTATAAGCCCCTGGTGACTTTATGTGTGCAACTGGCACGGCTAAACCTCTCCCTGATGTGGGACCAAACACCCCAGTGGAACAAGTGCTCTCACACCAGCGTCCACATGGGCTTGGTGTTGCCCCGCATCTGAATCTCACATGTGTTTGCTGCAGTGACCCTAACGGCTAGGCAGAGCCCAGGCAAGGGGAACCCTCCTGGCTCTCAAGGGCTCAGAAAAGACTTATGTCCTGGTTTCAACTGGGACAGAGTTAACTTTCTTCACAGTAGCTAGTGTGAGGCTGTGTGATTTGTGCTGAGGAGAAGGCTGATCACATACTGATGTTTATTGTTGCTGCCAGGACAGCCAAGGACTTTTCAGCTTCTCTGCTGGGCCAGTGTCTGCAGGTACAGGAGAAGCTGGGAGGGAGCAGAGCCCCCGTTACTCGCCTAGGATTCAACGTTAGGTTTTGGATTGAGAACCAGATTGGACAATGGTCTACTCCATATCATGAATGTCTTACCCAGCATATAGATGAGGATATGTCTGAAGTCCTCTCTCTTGCTACAGGTTGTCTCCCTCTGGGTCACCCCTCTCTCAGGATCACCTCTGTCTCTTGGACACTTAGGCTCTTCTCTCCATTCAGAGATTGCGGTTTTGGGACCCTCCCTACCCCGGGATCATTAGCCGGGAGCAGGCTGAGCCTTGGTCATATGGTGGTGAGCAGTATCACTGTGTATCACTCACTGGTATATTTGTATGTATTACTATTATTATCATCATTATTATTTTCAATATTTTTGTAGTTTAGTTATTAAATTGTTCTTAACTCAACCTGTTAGTCTCTTTTCCCTTTACCCCTTTAATTCTCCCCTGCAGCCCCAGGAGCAGAGAGGGGTGAGTGAGCAGCTGTTGTGCAAAACTACAACTTGTTTTCCCAATGGGTTTCCCTGTGCCTCCCCCACCCTCTGTGACCCTCGAGTGCATCTTGGCCAGGTACCAGGTGTTCTGGATAGCGTACATGCACTGTGCATGCTAACACACTCCTGACAGTATATGAGTTGTTTTACAGGGTGCTGGATCGCTACTGTCCCTTAAGGGTTTGTACTGGGGAGGGGGGGAAACTGGGTCCTGGCCTCTGCTGCATTAGGCACAACACAACCATGTAAAGAAAACCAGTCCTGCCTGGAGCAAAGCTGAGCTGCTAGGTCTTGGTTTAAGCATATAGATAGAGGAGGTAATGATGTGACAAGCTGAATGCTGGCATTTCCCAGTGATTTTGGAGGAGCAGCCTAGGAAACGGCTTTTATTCTTCTATAGAAATGCTGGAAAGCAGAAAAGCATAGTTTGGCTGAAAATGTTTACAGTACTCAAGAAAATGAAATGCTACAGATGAATTTTTGAATATCCATGTTGTCTATAGGCATGACACATTGCAAGAAAATCCATCTTTTTAATCAGGTATTTGAGGACAGGTGGGCTGCCACAGGAGTATTTCCCAAGAGCATCACCCAGGTTAAAACAACGAGCACCCTATGGGCAAGCACACCAGGAATTCCCCGGGATTTTACTCATGGCTGCTGTGCCCATCTCCTGACACATGCCCAGGGCTGGGAAGGAGCAGCCCACACGGAGTGGCTCTTTCCACCCCTGGGAAGGAGAAGGGGAACAGCGTGGCTCCAGCCAAGAGGCCAGCCTGCTCAGAAATAAACGTGGCTTGCAAGGTAAACGGCCCCCTGAGTCCCTGTAAATGAAATAACCGATCCCTCTCTTGTAAACGTTTCCATGCAAACAGCAGTGGCTGCACCCTTATCAGCCACCGGATATTGAGGTATCTGTGCCCGTGATTTTTGGCAGCTTGTTTAAGCGCAGATTTTCCTTTTATGGGCTGCCATAAATCAGGCCAATGTTGTTGGATAAATTGCTCGTTTTCTTTTAGTTAATTGTCTGCAGATTAGAGTTTTACTGTGGCTGATATCTGCACCTATTCCTGTGTCACACACCTTTCCAACATGAACTTTTTTAATAGCACGGAAGGAAAAGGCTTTAAGAGTTCCCCCATCCCTTCTCCTCAAGGCAAAGCCCATGTGAAGAGCCAGCTATAAAACAAGATGTACTCTTATTGCAATCACATGGTTATGCTAAATGTCTTTATGAACCTGCTGTTCACAGAAAAGTAAATTATCTGGGAAAATATCAACAAGGATAACATTTTATTTGGCAATTGGTCGCACATGGCTGCTACGTGCTTTGCTATGACCATGTTAAAGCTGGTTACCAGTAGCACTGGGTATGCACAGAGAAGAGCGCGTTACAGATGTGCGCTGCCAAAATAAAAGACCGACAATTTAAGTTCATAACCCTGGCCTTGGAGCAGGACCATGTACAAGGGACTTGACTGACGTAGTCTTTGCTGAGGATGCAACACTTGTGAGTCCTGCAGCAAACCCAGTGCTGTGAAACTTCTAACCAGCTGCACCCCTGGCAGAAATGTCCTTTTTGGCTAACAGCCATGTCTGAGCAGGGACTCGCTGCCACACGCTGCCTTGCCTGCCCCAGAAGCAAGTGTCACACCATTTCCACTGCCCAAGGAGCATTCAGTCTTTTCTTCCTTCATTCAGCTGTAGAATCATAGAATCATAGAATTGTAAAATGGTTGGGTTGGAAAGGACCTTAAAGATCATCCAGTTCCAACCCCCTGCCATGGGCAGGGACACCCTCCACTAGCCCAGGTTGCTCAAAGCCTCATCCAGCCTGGCCTTGGACACCTTGGGGTTCCTGCAACTCTTTGCACATTATGTCCGTGGGATGGTCCTGGGGCTCTCATGTACTTGGAAAGCCATACCCGAGTGACACTGGTCATAGCAAAATTGCTCTGTAACAGATTTTCTAAAGCCATATAAAGGCTTTAATTCCACAGTGATTTCGGGCAGTGAATGAGTAGGGTGACCAGTGCACCACGCAGCTCTATGGGTGTTGGGCAGCATCTGGCCCATGATCCTTATTCAAAATGCCTCCTGTCAACATCCCTCAGAGGTCCCAGAAAACTGTATACTTGCCTTTTTCATAACTAACAAAGTTTGACTAATTCAAATTCAGCATCATGAACATCTGAACACGTTGCCTCCCCCTGGTTTTCTACAAGGTTCTTTGCAGAAAGTTACTGTAATTTAGATAAATGTCTACTGTTGTCACCAAGCCTATAGCTTAGACAAAGGCTGCTATTGATTTTGTCTGATGTGATCTATCCTGTATGAGCACACGCAGTTTCTCACTCTTCGGCTTGTTATTTGCTACTTTATTACATATCGATTCCCTTATTTACTTTGTATTTACCAGCTGTAGAAGTTGCTGGAGTTGTTTGGCAATTTTTGGGAGCAACCTTCATTAAGACTCTTTGCTTTACTCCAATTTTCTTATAGCAATGCTAGGCCAAAGTTTGTGAGAGGGATGGCATTATTTTCTGCTAGTTTCCACGTGTTCCTTGAATGACCTGAGCAGAAAAGGAACTGGATGAGCCCTTGAGATCCCTCCTACCCTGACCTTTCTGTCAAAGCCACAAGGTCTGTCCTCTGAGGCTGCAGACACTGACTTGTGCACGTATGCACACACACAACCCTACCTTAATTCTGCTGTCAGACACCATTACATTACAATTACCATTAATTAAAATTAATGGCTGTGTCCTAAGGACATGGACTAGAATTTGACCCCATTTGTTCATCCACATTGCTATGATTTAATTTGCAGTCTCTATAGTGCTTCCCCCGTTGCTACAGAGCACGTACAACAGACCTGAGCATCTCAAGGAGATTTTCTTCCAACCCCTGCTATTTCTGGGAGCACCAGCCCCTGCTCGCTGAAGGCCCTTCCCTCTGCAGTCACTCACACTGTACCAACGGGAAGGGCTCAGGTTAGTGGCAGCGAACAGGGGCTGGCAGCCTGGTATCAGGAGCTTGCACTGATTCCATAGCCCTTCCTTCCCATCAGTTGTAGATAATCTGGAATAAAGCACATCTCTACGGAAATCACTTTACTTGGGACATTTTTCCTAGGCTGTTATTAATTTGTTACCGGTTTCCAAACCCAGCTTTACCTGAAGAGGAAACCTGGTTTACTCCATGATCTTTTTGCACAGCACTTTAAGGAAAATGAGCTCTTCACCTTGTACCTGCGGGTACAGCTGTCCTCGGATGACTTCGGGCGTTTCTCTATAACAACTTGAAGGTCAGCTGTGTGTAGTCATTACAGGAAATGTACCAAAGCACCTCCTACCATCAAGGATGATTTGTAGCACTCCCTCCTAGCAGTGGACTTGCACGCAAGGAAGTCCAGCAGAAAAAAATTTGGTTTAAAAAGATGTGTACATATACACACACACAAACTCAGAGCTCAGGTTCGACTCTTGATTAAGAAGATGCTGATACTCTGCAGGAAATATTTCAGGGGAAAAGACTGCCGTATTTATTCATGAACAATTCTGATAATACGGGCTCTGTTCTGGTGTCTTGACATTGTATGAACTGGGAGAAGAATTCCTGGCCTCGGAGGCCAGCAATACGTAACAAAGTTATCACAAAGTCTGACAGAAACAGCTTTTTATGAACTGTAGCATCTGTAGCATCTGACTGCCTGCTACTCAAGTATTTGCAAACAGCATATTAAAGAAGTACGTGTGACTATGAGTGACAGACTAAAACAGTGCTGGAAGAGACCTTAGGAGTTTATTTGACCTCTTGCTCTGTCTGGAGGCAGACTCATTCTCCCTGTGTTGTTCCTGGTGGATGTTTGCTACTTGCTATGAGAGTTTTCCAGTGACGGATGTCCCCACAACCTCCCTACACAGATTGCTTCAGTGTCAAGCCTGACCCTTCCTTGCTGTGATCTAAGCCCATCATTTATTGTTCTACAAACCATGGATGTTGGATTCCCAAGGTCTCCTTCCCCTCTTACAGCAGCTTTCACATACTGGAGGAGCTCCCCTGAGCCTTCATAAATAGTGAAGCAATGCTGTTGACCAAGCTCAGCTCATGATATTCCTCCAGGGGTTTGCTATGTGGCTGGTCACCCCCCAGACTGTATTTGCACTGCTGATCTCCTGCTGAGTTGCTGTGCTTGCCCCAAATAGTCCATAGCATTTTTTTTTTCCAGACTCTCTTTCTAAATTGATAAGATCGTGTTGAACACCAAGTCGATCCTCCAAGGTAACTGCATCCCCTTCCAGCTGCCTGACAGCTGCACACTGAGTATTGTCCCTGGTCCATCACCCAAGTCATTTATGAAAAAAATTAATAAAATGTTGTCTTAGACAGACACCTGTGAAACATGGTTCAGTACATCCTCCTGCTCTGGCAGCACACCCCTGGTGATTGCTCTCACAGGGGGCTTTACAGAGAAATTTCACCCAAACCAAGCTCTGCTTCCTTGCTTATGAAACTAGCTCAGTGCCCTTGAGAGGTTACACTGAAGAATTAGGGTTTGTGTCAGGCTTTGTTCCTCCACTGTAGGTATGAAGGGCATTTCCATAAAGCAGATGTCATATTTGTAGAAAGAAAAAGACACGAAATTAACTCAACGACAGGAGAAGAGATACAAACAAGCAACAAAAAGGCTCTCGGGCTCTGCAGATTCACTGGTCGCGCTGTCTACATCAGCTCCGGGTGAGACCTTAACAATTAAATCCAGAAGAAGTGCCATAAACCATGAACGTTTCCACTGCATCTCTCTACAAAGGAACGTTTTCAAAAGTCAGAACCCACCACTGTTGGGTCATGGCATAAAGGAGTTTGCAGAAAGATGGACAACATCTCTGTGATGGATGAAGTGTGCGAGCAGCTCTTGAGAAACGCAGATCGACAGGAAACTGTGCTGAGCAATAGTTCTTCTCTCTTCTTCGATTGGGGTGAACTGGGGGGACGGACCCAGTTAACTACAGCACAGCGAGCACATCACAGCTGATCGATGGCCCAAACTGCTGGAACAGCCGAGAAATTGTTGCTATGGATTTATACAGGGTTATACATTTTAAACGGAGGTCGCCTGGGAGTAATCTTAAGGAGCAGGAAAAGCAACTTCTCTTCTGTGTGGAAGCAAAGAGAGGTGATACCAGGACAGACAAAGTTGTAAACATCGTATTAAGGCATTTGGAAATGGAGCGAAGGCAACATGACATAAAAGCTGGCTTAGGTTGTTTAAAATATATTTTTATTGCCTGTGGGTGGTACGTTCAAGGACATAAATGTGAATTTCTCAGTCTCAGTTCCCGATTAAGAAAACCAACAAATTACAGACCACAACTGGAGCCTCCCTGAGAGGCTCCACGCGGCACAGCACCACCTCCTGCCCCGGGCACGGGGTCTGTGTGACCCCAGGGGAGAGACCAGGCACCCGCCTCCCCGAGGGAGCTGCCGAGGGGCTTGTGGTGGATCTGGCCCCCCTGAGCTGTGCTGCCCTCCCTGTCTTGCCCGGTTTGCCCCCTCCCCTTTGCCTCCTGCCCACGGCTGGGTGGCCAGGCTTGTGTGTCTGTATCAAAAGGGTGCGCTGCTGCAGGGGAAGAACGTTTACCTCCATCAAAAGGTCTGACCAGCCTCTCTGATATGTGCAAAAGCAGCTCATGGCATGTTTTTAGCCCAACCTGAACATGCCCACATGTTGGCTGTGCTCTGTAAGAGGGACTCCACCACTACACCCATGTTAATCTGTTCTGCTCCTACCCTGGCGCCTGGAAAAAACCGTTCCCCAGGGCACTACCCTGCCTATGGCACCCCAAAGGCAGGTCTTGAAGATGTCCTTCAGGTAGCCTGACAGCATGGCGTGCCCATCACGATTATCCTGGCCACAAATCAGTAGTAACAGTGAGGCTGGCTAAGCCTTTGGTGCTTGCTCCATAGCCCTTAGGAGAGTAATATACTGGGTATCCTGAAAAATACTGTTCCTGTCTTTTCACCTCTGGGGATAGCTGACTTTCAAAAAGCAGAGAGTAAACTCCACCCGTCAGATGCTTCTGAGGAGCGCTGGGAGACAAAGTGAGCTGCAGATCCGACAGACCCAGCCGTTTTTGTTTGTATCTCTGCCAGACTGGCCCTCAGATCTCTCACTTTCCCAGGCACAGCAAGAGCAAAAGTGACACAGAAGTGACTGTCCCCTTGGAGCAGACCCCTCTGAGCTAACATCCACCACACGTGAAACACGTCTGAGAGAAGCAGCAGTGCCATCTGAAAAGAGAACGGAGACGTGTTTGAGGAGAGGCAGTTCTCTTCAAAAAGAGCAAGAAACCCGACATTGTCACAGTGCCTTCGTGGAAGAGAGAAGGAAAGGCGACCTCGGGGGCAGAAAGGTGTGTCAGGGCAAGAAGAGGGAGCAATAGGAATAACAGACACAAAACGGGAACAGAAGACATGCATCCTCTCTGCGTTTTGTATGCAAATACCTCATTCCAGGAGCAAAATTGCTTTTCTGATGTTCTTTGGTAGCTTCCAAGCAAGTTTGACTGCTACCTTATTTTCTCCTATCAGTTTTTGCCCTGCAGAAGGGGAGGATTACAAAGCACAGGTTTCCATGCAGGTATCCAGCTCTCACCTCTTACTGTGCAGGGATGCTCCACAGAGCAGGCTAAGACACCTTCCATACCTGGAACTATCCAGGGGTATGCTGTACTCATAAGAAGCACCCACAGTACCAAATGTCACCAACACACTGCTCGGTTTGTGGCAGGGATAAAATAGTGGGGGGAGGCGGGGGGCTTGCACCCTGCTCAGCACTGGCTGAGGCACCAGGAAATCCCTGGAGAGGTGGAAACACACTCACCTGCCTTGGCAGGCAAACGGGATAAGCAGCTGTTTGGGAAGAAAACCACTTCTGCTGCCTGCACGATAGAGAAAAAGCTGGACTGAGATCGCCAAGTCAAGTATCAAGCATGCTTCTGCCTGCTCAGATAAAGTAACAAGTGCTCATTTCAGACCAAGCACAGCAGGATGGAAGAGTGTTATTAGGAAGCTAATATGGACATACTATGATTAGGCAAAAGATCCCAGTTTTAATGATGATGAAGGCAGAGCCGGAGCTTTTCCTAACTTCTAAAACTGTCTTAATGAAAGAAGAAAATTTGAGATGTTCTGGTTGGCACAATGAACACCACGTGCTGCTAACGTAGCAGTGGATTTCAGCAGACAACTTAGCAGCCAGGGTTATTTACCTAAATAGAGCTGGGAGAGTTGTGGTGCTTCACAGAGGCTTTATTTCCAGCAAACACGTCTCTGGAACTGATGCTGTCTGACAGCACAGCAACTACAACAAAGCATCGTAATCGTTCCGATTTCATTTCAAACGAGGACAATGAAATTAGCTGTTCACGAATAGGCAGTATCTGATTACTCTTAGGGCTCACTATTCCAGGGTTATGAGCAAGGCCTCATACAAGGGATTGCTCTGCAAATGCCCATCTGTCTCACATGTGATGGCCTCTGCTCCCACACTGCATAGAAAAGAACCTCTCTGCCAATGCCCTGGGCTCAGCCCTTTCCTCTGCTGGAGTGAATTTAAGCCCGTGGAAACCTCAGCCAGTGCAGAGACAAAAAACCTGGACTGTTGTTATCCCACATGGTGTTCCCTTGCTTTCCTACCAAATGGAGCCATGGGAAACACAGGTGTAAGGACTCAGAGCTCCTCAGTCCCCAGGAGTTTAGGGGGGAAAAGCAGCTTCCAGGCTGCTTGGGCTGTGAAAATGCAAAGCTCCCTGTGCACGTGCTGCTGCCCAGGTATGAGGGTGCTGAGGATAAAAATGTAAAGCAACCAATGGATTTGGTACTTGTAGGTCCAGTCAGTAAGAAAGATTGCTGAGGGGTCCACCTTTGGGTGCTTACATCCTTTTCCTAATTCTGATCCTAAGCATTTAATTCTCGCTTTTGAGTGCTGACACATCTTTAATCTGCCATCATACACATTTTGCACACTAACCGAGGGGAATGAGGAATCCTCTTTCCCTTCTGAGTAAAGCTGGAGAGGCAGGTAAACTTGGAATCAGGAGCTCAGTTCACATAGTGTTGTAGAAATGCACATGTAGAGCATACATACAGCTCAAGTTGGAAAAAGTTCCCTTAACAGTTATTCAGATTTGCTGGTTCCACTCAACACCTCCTGTAATGCCTGTGGGCACTGGATACCAGCACGGGCTGGGAACCACCGCAGAGTCAGGCAGTTGTTGGCAGGTATTTTCCCAGGTTATTTCCCTCATCAGCCAGGTTCTGGTGCCAAGCCCAGCTGTGAGTGAGATCGAGAGTAAACTCATGTCATCTCATACTGCTGTAGGAAAGAGCACCTTCAGGAGATGCTCCAGTAACCAAAAGACCCATAACAAGGTGCAGCTTTCCGGAGACGTGGACACACAAACCAGAGCTCAGGGCAGGTAACACAGTAGTGCAGCGGTCCACCAGGGTGGGTGACATAAAGCACACAGAAAAACAAGGAAAAAACAGCAAACATTAATAGGATGTAGTGAAAACATTGAGGATACCTCTTGGTTTCTGTACCATTGGGACATTATAATTTTTGTTTCCCTTTTTCAATGGTTTGGGTCTTTTTCATTAATTTAATGCACTGTAATTGGATGATAAACATTCCTGCTCTGGATCCAAACATTCATGATAGAAATGCACGATCCTTTGTTGGGAAACAAAGGAAAACATCTGCTTTGTAAGGAAAACAGCAAGGAGCATGGACTAACCAAGGCTGGTGTCCAGGTGCAGGGGGTGGTGGTGTGTGCTGTGTCTGGCTCCTGCTCTGGTCCTGCCTGGCTGGTGACAAAGCTCAGCTGATGTACCCAAGGTACCTGCCAGAGGAGCCGTTCCCGTGTTGTGCATGACACCTTGAACCACTGCATTCTTCCCCTAACGCGGATATTAGCATACTCGTCTTTCCTCTTGCTCTTTCTCTCCCAGAAATGATGCTAACAAAGTGGAATAATAAAACAGGATGGGAATCTACTGGAAAATACCCTTCACTATCGGGCTTTGCTGTAACACGTGGACCCTACACACAGACCACACCATTGCTTCACTTCCAGCTGCCTTCTGTCACTTCTTTGCAGCAGACAGAGCTGACAGGAGCAGACCTGCCTCCGCTGAATCAGTTGCCACATCTACTGCCAGTGCTGAGTCAGCACTTACAGCTCTCCAGATGCCCCAGCAGCAGCTGGATTATTTCCATGTCAGGTGACTGCCTGCAGCAAATGAAACTGCCCCTGGGGAAATGTTTTCCCTGGGAGAGCTTTCTGTATTCAGAGCAAAGAGTTTAAACACAGAGAGGCCAGCGAAAGTCAGGTCAGTTTTCCACCCAGGGGAGCTCTGCATGGTACTCCCGAGCAAAATGCAGCAGCTCAGGAGTTGCTCCGTGAGCTTTCAGCTGCAGCAGGTCCCAAGGAGGAGTTCACTTGATGAGGACGAGGCAACGGGGAGACACCTCCCAACGCAGAGTATTCCCCAAACAAGCAAACCTAGAATCAGTTTAGATGAGCTTCAGATGTGCTCGTCCTCAGTGCAGAGCTGAACAGTGCCGGCTCAGCCACTCCTTGCCCTCCACGTTGCATGTCTCCGTTATGAAGCAGCAAGTCTTTTTAAATGACTACCATAAAAGCTAGCTGAAGAGCTTAGGAGCAGCTGCACTATCAGAGATTAGTTTTACCTCATTAAAAAAATTTATCCTTTTAAAATGAAAGCAGCAGAATGGAGATTAGAGCTTCTAGTGCTTCACTGGGTGTTACTCAGTACCTGTGGATCATTACGTTGATAAAAATATGTACAGGCTCACTTTTCAGGTTTAAAAGTGTTTTGTCCTTTTGTTTGCTTAGCTAAATAAAGAGGTTTTGTTTGACCTGTGATTTTGAATCCAGCTGGCTTTTTAATACGCAGTGACTCATACAGAGCAGCCCATGGAGTCAGTCTGGTTCCCATCGTTACGCCGCCGATTTCAGCAGAATCCCCACAGAAAAGCAGGAGCTGTGGGGCACTTTTGGCCCAGCTTCTAACCAGGCCTTCCTCACCAGAGCTGCACTCTTGTCTCTGTAATTGCTGCCACCAAAATGAGGGAGTTAATCACAGAGAGAGGTACTTGCACAAGTCAAGTTGTCGGGATCTGGCCGTTAGAGGCACTGCAAGTCCCGTAAGATTTGTCAAGGTTAGCATTATATCATTAGTTTCTAATTAAAATTAGAGCTGAGGCTGAGGACTTCCTGCCTCAGGATGGTAATTTTTTATAATGAGATACTGTCATTATCTTGGCTGATGTGCAATAGAGAGCATCACTGGTTTTAGTGGGAGCAGGCTGGGAGCTCTTTAGACCAAGATTGACATTTTCTCTGCTTCAGAATAAGCCAAAGAATTTTTAAGGGTAATAGAACAGGAAATCTCATTTCCATTTTCAGGAAAGATTACAAATAATATATGATGACTGAACATTGGGCCTGATCCTCACACCTAACTCAGTGTGTATTCTCCCTTGAAAGACTGCACCATTGACACGAGAACATAGAAACCATTGAGCACACGAGCCCGCAGGCACAGGCGAAGATCCATGCTCACCAGCAGTAACAGAAATTCCTATTACAGTTCTGCAGTCTTTATGCAGGGACATTTGCCTGTTGACTTTTGGAACAAGAAGCTCAGAGGGGTATGGATTGCCTCCCTGTCTGGCTCCCTGTCAGGGCTGCAGGGGGTCACGGCCACAGGCTGCACAGCCGCTGACAATGGGGATTCCAAGAATTTTTGTTTTCCACAAATTGTTTCACCACCAAGTTCAAAGCGCCGTCTGCGTGACAAGGTGAGAAGTTTGTGGGTCCAGATATGGCACATACAGCACCGTTTTCTCAAATAAGTGTCTGCTGTTTCAATTAAAAACTCAGCAAGGAAAATACAGGCATCATGCTATACACAATTCCTGTACTCCCTCCATCAGGAATTGTGAATATAACCAGGGACTGCTGCTTCTCTTGTGCTAAAGTGAGATGTTATTTGGGAAGACAGGAGATGATGTAGCCTGCTTTGTGTTATTCTGCTCAGGTATCCCTGCAGATCAGGACTCACTTTGAAATGAAAGGCTGTACTGGACTGCAAGTGGGTTGACATCAATTCCACTCTCAGGGCTAACCAAAACCCATCAAAATACCATCTCCCCTTTTGCTTTAGTCTTTCCCAGAAATTATGAGTCAGCAAAAACTTTCTGAACATGGTATACAGAAAAAGAACGCCCACATTAATATTGTCCCAACAAAATGAATGACTAAGATCACTGTAACCCAAATTTGCTTCCTAGAAAAGGGGAAGAATGCTTGTGAAAATACCTTAGAAGTGTTGCATTTTTAACAGGACTGACCCATCTTTATTTTGTAGACACAGTAAATCACTGGGGAAAGTGCTAAACTGAAAATGCGGTCATATAGCTTAAAAAAAAAAAAAAGACATGTTGGGCTAAAAGTGGAAATGTAACCCACCTAAGGATTTAAATCACTATGAGCCTTTTCACTCCTGGATTAAGTGGTTTATTACTGAAGTAGGATTCTATGCATCTAAGTTTTCTGTGTCTATTTTTTGTACAGGTTGTTACTGCTTAATGCACTTATGGTGAAAATCCTTGATGCCTGGTTCCTGACAGAGTCAATGGAGGGAGGTGGGCATCAGTATGGTCTCTTTAAGATTCTGTCTTCCTAACTTCAGGGTCTAAAAGCATACACAAGAAATTGCCTCTAGAAGCTTTTAGAGACAAAACTGGTTTTCAGAGCCTGCTCAGGGCTCCCAGAGCCTGCTCAGGTCCCACTCAGCATCTCACACCTGGGTGCACGTTCAGTGCCAGGGTGTGAGGAACTGCATCCCAGCATAAGGATGTAAAGGAACCAACAGCAACCCTGCCCTGCAGTTTTACCGTGATCCACATAAGAATGATGTGAGATCACACAAGATTTGTGAGATACAACCTAGCAGATGGCAAGTTTTCCAGTTTTACCGGAAAGATTTTTACCAGATTTCACCAGTCCGGGGCACTCACTGCTCTTTTCTCCCAGCAGTTACTACTGCGGGTAATGCAGCCTCTTTGGCTGAGTCTTTACGGGTTACTAGAGCAGGGCCAGGATGCTCCAGCCAGCAGTTTGCTCCCTGGCTTTGGAGGGGGAGAGGAGCTTAGGCGTGCTCTCTTCCACCCAGCCGCAGGGCTCGAGGGCAGGCCTTGCCCTCTTTTATTTGTTAGCTTAGATAGAGAATATGAGACGAGAACTTAAAGGAGGGGGAAAAATAATCTTTCTCACTAGCAACTTGAGAGTTCTTAGTCCCAGCGGCATTTTGACCTATCGTAAGAACTGGTTTAAATCATATTTGTAGCATCACTGTGACAGCGATCTGATTACCACATCATGTTGGCGATTTTTAGAATTGACAAAAAGAATGGGGCTAGCAGAGTCTGGAATACTTTTTTTTTTTTAAAATATATTTGTATTATCAAAGAAATGATACTGGTTTTCATAATACGTGGACTCACATAGATACAGCATTACTTGCTGAGGCTTGTTGGATCCTTGTGGCCCCAACTGCTCCAGCAGGCAAATGCTTGATACATTGCCCAGTATTAAACTGAGAAACACATCAGTCCGAACTTTTTACATGGTACTATGCATGTAAGAGTGATCTTTTTCATCCTGTAAATAGAAATTGAAATTATACTGATAAACTATAACATAACCAGGACGTAAACGTAGCGTATCTACAAATAAATAAGCAGCAATGCTGCTTGTGAAGCCTGCTGGGTGTGTGATTGCTCTGAATGGATCAGTTGTTGGTGAATTTGAACCTGAGTGAAGAAGTGTTTCTGAACAACACTGGCCTCTGATGGGCTCTCTGAAGCCACTAAGCTGAGGCATTATCAGAAAACTATATACTGCTCTGAGACAGGCAGAGAGTGAAGATGCACTTAAATGATTTTTCTACAGCACACAGTCCAAAAAAAGGAGGGGAAGAAACAATTTGGGTTCCCCTCAGAACTGTGGATGATAAGGAAAGTCAATTTATTGTGGTATTTTACAGGCTTTTGGGAAAGAAGACTGACCTTTCTTTTTCCCTTTTTCCCCTACAGTGTTAGACTAAAAGAGGAAAAAAAGACCCCAGCTTAGAGTCCGATTTTTCCTCACAGCTTGATAACTTTTTAATGGAATATTATCATAACGGGCTAACTTACAGCTTGAAGATGAAAGCTACTGGAAACCTGGCAAATAACTGTAATTAGCAGCCCGTTTGACTGAGCTTTTAGTTTCTTTCGTTGCTGGAGAATAAAAAGGAGTTTGTGCTCTTCGATACTCTCTCTTTTCCAGACTAAAGAAGAGAACAAACAAACAAGCAAGCAGGAAGGTGCCTTTCTTGGTGCAGTATTTCATCTCCATAGCGAATGATGATCTCTTTAGGCAGAATTACATGAGGAGCTTTCAAAAGTAAACAAAGGGACTTTGCTCAACTGGCAAATGTGCCAAGTCTCTTATTTCTAAAAGCATCTAAACACACATACTTATATTACATCTTAAATGTTTTTATTTGTATACAAAATGTTATAATTTATCAATTTTGTGCAGCAAAGTATAGACACACACACATACATATATACATACGTACTCCCCCCGACACACACACACACAAACACAACACAAATACCACTTTCTTTCTCTCTGCCCTTCGGAAAGGCAACACTGTTTTGGCAGATCAGCAGCTAGAAATAAGGTGCTATAATTAAGCGGTATCGGAATGTCTTCACTTTACAAATGTGATGTGCAAATTTATATACAACCACTTTTTTTCCCCCCCCCCCCCCCCCACAGAACCCAAAACTCCATACCCGGAACCACTCTCAGAGATACAAACATGTATAAAGTGCTAATACTTAAGCATGTTTCCAATGACTTCACAACATAGTTTGAAATTTAAAACAGGCACTGTAATAGTTCGCTGGGTAGATTGTCACTCGGTGCAGTACGACACAGAGAAAAGTCACTCAGACATCGCTGGGGGACCGGGAGCGAAAGGACACTTTAAACTGAAAGCAGCCGCAGAAGAGCATCCACATGGACCTCTGGATCTCCTGGTTCCTGTAGGCGTAAATGATGGGGTTGATCATGGAGTTGTAGGTAGCGGGTAGGAGCGTGGCGTATGTGTAGACGGAAGGGTACTCGGGGTCCCCCACTACACAGTAAATGGCAAAAGGCAGCCAGCTGGCCCCGAAAGTCCCGAGGATGATAGCAAGGGTCGAGACTCCCTTTTTGGTGGCAACATAGTGCGAAGCAGTCAGAAAGTGCTGCTGAAGGGCAATCTGGTGGGCATGCCTGCAAATGATCTTGCAGATCTCGATGTAGAGATGGAGCATGATGAGGAAGATGAGAAAGAAAGAGGTGGACAGCAGCGTCACGTTGCTCTTGGTCAAGGGCCTGACGACGCTGCAGGCGGCGCGGTCGCGGAGGCAGTTCCAGCCCAGGACGGGCAGCAGCCCCAGGCAGAGCGAGACCCCCCAGGCGCCCGCCAGCATGGTGTGGATGCAGAGCACCGTCCTCTCCGAGTAGTAGGTGAGGGCGTTGTAAAGGGAGAGGTAGCGATCGACCGTGATGGCCAGCAGGCTACTCACCGAGGCGGCGAAGGAGGCGACGAGGAAGCCCACCGTGAGCAGGCTGACCGTCTCGGAGCGGATCACGTACTGGAAAACGAAGTTGAGGATGAGGCCGAGCCCGGCCAGGAGGTCTGCCGTGGCCAGGCTGCCCACCAGCACGAACATGGGGGTGCGCAGGGCGGGCGAGTAGCAGATGATGGCCAGCACCAGCGCGTTCTCGCAGGCGATGGCAGTGCCGGACACGCACAGCATCACGTCCCAGGGGTTCAGGGCGGCGGGCGCGGGGGGCCGCGACGACAGCTCCAGCGAGGCGTTACCGCCGCCGCCAGCCGCCAGCCGGGGGGCGGCGGCCCCGCTCTGGTTCAGCGCCGCCGCTGCCTCCATCGCCGCCGGGACCGCCGCG